>JAXGGA010004499.1:0-87696 GCA_038373865.1 Uloborus plumipes | reverse complement strand
AAATTCTGTAATTTTTAGTGTAAAATTTTGTGAACAAGCAAATTTTTCTGCATCTCCTGACTATTGTGTTGATGTGGTAAATAATCAGGCCCGTCATTTAGGGGGGGAGAGCAGGGGAGGTCATTTGCCCCCCCCCCTAACTTTGAGAAATCAATGAATTAACATATAAGTGGGCGTGGTTTTTGTTATTTTCTGGTGAAATTGCATTGGGTTTTTACCCTTTACTCCCCCCCCCCCTGGAAAAACTTGAAATGACGTCCCTGTAAATAATTTTATGAAGCTTGCGAAAGCAACCTGTTGCTTAAAATTTCGGCGGAAAGTATACTAAATTTAGAGAAAAATTAATACCAGGATTATAATGAATTTTTGTGTATCATTTTTTGCTAAAGGAAAAAAGAAATCTTTTTCCTACGAAAAAGTGCTATTTCTTCTGAAAAATACTCAGTTATAGAATATGAAAGTGCTGAAAAGACTTTTTAAAATACAAAACATTGTTTTTCCAATAATTGAATTGTTGATCAATAATTTTTACTCCAAATAAATTTAAATACACTGGCGGAAAAAAAATCCCAACACCAAAAAAAAAACTGTAGAGTAATGTAATTTGGGTAAAGCAATTGTCTAGTTACCATGTTTAATTGATTAAATATACAAGATCACTGGCTAATTTAAGCTCAAGAAAATGCTGTGAAAATGTGAAATTATGTTAATTTAGTAGAGGGTGTGATCTCCAGAATTTTGAAGGCAATCCTGCAAGCGTGCATGAATTATGTCATACAGGTGCCGAATGTCACTTTGTGGTATGGAGTGCCATGCTTGTTGCACTTGTTGTTTCAATTCAAGGATGGTCATTGCTGGCTGTGGATGATGCTGGAGTTGCCGTCCAAAGATATCCCATACGTTATCAAATTAGAGACGCACCTGGTGATTTTACAGGTCATGGTAGCATGTCAGCACTCTGTAGAGCACATTGCGTTACAGCAGCGATGTGAGGGCGAGCGTTATCCTGTTGGAAAACTCCCCCTTGAATGCTACTCATGAAGGGTTGTACTACTGGTTATATTACCAGACTGAAAACAAATTTTCAGTCAGTGAGTTTGGGATAACCACAAGAGTGCCCCTGCTGACGTAGGGAATTGCTACAGAGACCATGACTCCAGGTGGGGGTCCCGTGTGTTTAGGCCGTAGATCGCTTGGATGCAGGTGGTCCCCTGGCCTCCTTCTGACCAATATACAACCACCACTGGCACTAAGGCAGAATCTGTTTTCATCAAAAATTACAACAGATCTCCACTCTGACCTTCAGTGACATCTGTCTTGGCACCACTGCCGTCAGAAACGGCAAGGGTTTGCAGTCAATGGAATACCGGCTACAGGCTGCCTGGCTCGGAGCTGTCCTAGAAGTAAACAGTTTCTTACCGTTCCTTGTGTCACTATGGTACCAACTGCAGCTCGAATGTTAGCCGCAGATGCAGTACGATGCACCACAGCCGTACGCTAGATGCGGCGGTCTTCCTTCTCAGTCGTGCCACGTGGCAGCTCGGAACTCGATCTTCTTGAGGTAGTACCATCCCTTGACCATAGCTTCCAATATTCATGCATGGTGGACACATTTCCACGAGTCTTTCTGCAATATCGCGAAATGAAAATCCACCTTCTCATAGCCAAATTGTACGACCCCGTTTAAACTCGGTGAGCTGTTGATAATTGCTTCTCCGTCTTCTTAAAGGCATTCCTGGCTAACATGAACGCAATTCGTCAACATTCACGGAAGCTTTTTAACACGCTTTTAAAACAAGCCTTATTTGCATGTTATGAGTGATGCCAGCTGCGCCACACTTATGCGCGAAACGCGAAATTTCAATCGATGTCATCTTTCAGTTATATAAACACGCCTACCAAATTTCGTTTATCTAACACAAGTCTTTCTTGGTGTTGGGATTTTTTTTCCGTCAGTCTAGTATCATCAAAAAATGTCTTTCGCTTTCGAATAATAAATTTAGTTCCTTAAAGTAATACGTTTTTTTTTACGGATTGTAATAAATCTGTTCAGTTTGAGAGAAAATATATTTTGGCAATTTCTATTGTATCAGTTATTATCTAACTCAGAACCAAAATTTATTTTCACTAAAACTGAGCATATCTATTTCAAACAGCAAAATATTATTACTTTAAAGAACTTAATCCTTATTTAGACTAAGGAGAACATGCTTTCATGGTATTATTGTACTTATGTGCAGTTAAAATTTATTGATCAAAAGCTAACTTACTGGTAATACTTTGTTTCTGCATTTTTCAAATTTTAAAAAGGACAAAATATTATCTCCTCCAAAATATTATCCCTCTTAACACACCAAGTAAAAAGGAGCATAAGACAAATAGTTCTCTTTTAATGCTTAAAAAATAGATGAATTATAAAAAATAATTCTGAGGAAATATATATATATATATTTACTGTCGAGAAGTTTATCTTTGATTGTTTAAAACTTGAGTCACGTAAAACTTGACAACACTAAGTTGAAATTTTTACTTTTAACCCATTTATGCCCCGTAGCCTATCCCTTAAACGGGATATTAAATAACTCCATAAATATGGCAACGGCAAACTATTT
Source organism: Uloborus plumipes (assembly GCA_038373865.1). NCBI lineage: Eukaryota > Metazoa > Arthropoda > Arachnida > Araneae > Uloboridae > Uloborus > Uloborus plumipes. The sequence goes on along the minus strand of JAXGGA010004499.1, from coordinate 85,084 downwards.
TAAGCCTAAAATGTATGTAAACCATTCCAAGTAAGAGTTTTAAGCAGATAAAAATTGAAAAAAATTGTTAAAAAAAACTTGGGAACAAATGGGTTAATGATATAGTAAACTGCTATGTTGTAACGCTTGAAGAAAAAATGCGCAAAAACTTTAAGTTTTTGATTAGTTCCACTTATAAAGTATTGCACGAGAATTAAAATCATGTTCCTTAGTTTTATGTTCTGAAAAAAGCAACTGTTGTTTTACAGTATAATGTTGGCAGCAGAGGTTTCAGTTTAAAACTGAAATGCACAGTAATAAACTATACTATTAGCAATTTTATAGATTATTATCGTAAAGCAGCAATTTTAGTTTATTACCACGGTTTTACAGTTTATTACTAAAATAGCTGTATTATACTGTAAAAACAACCGTATAATCCGAGCAGCAGTTTCAGTTTAAAATTTTAACATGCACAGTAATAAACTAAAATTAGTAGTTTTACAGTTTATTTGTGGAACATTAGCCATTTTACAGTATATTACTGAAAAATTAGCAACTCTTACAGTTTGTTACTATAAAATTAGCTGTATTATACTGCAAAAACCTATTTTACAGTGTACAAATACCATAATTTAACAGATTTATGCAATTTCTCTATTTAAATATTTAAAAAGGCAGGACGTAATTCGCATGGGAACTTCCGGAAGCTCAGTTTAAGCACTTTTTTTATTTATGTATTTTTTTATCATTAGTATTATTAGTGAACGCAATCTATAACACGGCGAACCTTCCAAGTACCTAGTGCGTGGCCCTTTACCTCGGAGGTCTGTAATTGAGTGAAATGAGCATGAGCTTACTTGTAAACCAATGACGAGCTGGCGTTTGTCAGAAGTTTAAAAAAATTAAAAATGAAGAAAATCATAATTACTTAAAATAGTCAAAAGGGGATACTTAAAGAAGGTTGAAACGTACGAAGTACAGTCTTTTTTTTCCCGCAAGGTCAAAAACCAAGCGTTTTTAAGTTTTGAAAATATCAAAAATCTAGTAAAATAAAATAAAAACAATTAAAAAGTAAGTATTATTACCTATATTTTCTTTTTATGAAACAAGGGTTAGATGACGGTTCACCCAGTGAAACGCTATGAGCTGACAAGTAAAGACGTTTTAAAAATCTAAACTCCACTTAATTAAGTTTAGCCTTGCACAGTATTTTTTAAATGTATTGATGACATCATAACAGTATTAGTTTTATAACAATATTAGTTTCAGGCAACAATTAAAAATCAACCATGTTACTTCCGCGTCCATAGAATAATAATAAGGGTTACTAGCTGCCAGGGCAGCTAGATTAGCTTCCTGCGGCATGCTGATGCATAACGTCCCCCCTCTCTAACTTTTACCTCATTCTGAAGTTATATTATTTGATATAATTTAATGTTCATTCGATTTCAAGACATACCACGCACGTGGCCCGGCGTAGCACGGGCACTTCGTGCCCTGAAAGTATAGTGAGAAAAAAATTTAAAGAAACTACTCCCCGCCAAGGCGGCTCGCTTACAGGCGCTTCACGCCTTTACTTTTTTCCTATATAAAAAAATCATTCGAATTATTGAGATGCTTCACGCCTTCAAGATGGTGAGGAAAGTTTCAGTAAGTTCAGCTCGCTCAAAGAAAAAAAGCAGACATAGCTACTCAGTTTTTAATATAAGTAGATGGCTCTTCAACAAATAAATGTTTCAAAATATTACCAGTAGCTAGCGATAAAAATTCTACGTAAGTGGCCCGCTTATGAGTTTCGTGTTTGATTTAGTTAAGCCTTCATTCTAAATTCTCATTCTCATTGTTATCACTGTTTCATAGCAACGACGTTTTGCAAAAATGGATTTCATATTTAATCATTTATTAGGCTTAATCGCTTTAAATTTGACTACTTATTAATTGATATCTTCGCTAATTAAAATCGTATAATTATATCAATTGAAACTAATGAAGCCTGAAAAATTACCTATCTATCGGTACCTGGTTCGACTTTCAGTTCATTGGCGTTCATGAGAAAGAAGCGTGACATAGAAAGAAAGATAGTTAGAAAGAAAGATAGTTAGAAAGATACTCAGTTTTTAATATAAGTAGACTAGCTGCATGGCCCGGCGTTGCACGGGCTGTAATGTAGTGAAGGCAGTTTGAGAAAACTACTCGCCACCAAGGCGGCTCGCCTTTAAAGAAATGAGGAAAGTTTAAACAGTTTACTCGTCGTCTAGGCGGCTCGCCTTTACTGTAGCGAGAAAAGTTTCATTTCACTACTCGCCGCCAAGGCGGCTCGCCTTTAAAGTACCAAGGAAAAGTTTAATAAACTACTCCCCGCTAAAGCGGCTCGCTAAAAAGCTTTCCTGCATCAAAGAATCAATCGAATTATTTGCTCATGCTTAAAAATAAAGACGATGTCAAGTAGCGCATACTTAGCACTCTCCCTAAATAACAAATAAAATGCCTTTCCAAAAACAATTATTTCCAAACCGCTTTCTTCCTGTAAAATTAATTGCAAAATTCTAAACGAAAAAGTTCTTTTAATATTTAGATCGCAGCCAGAAAAAGTCCCTTCTAAAAACAGCAATTGCAATTTTATTTAAAAACACATTTTCAAAATGGTACCAGAGAAAAAATATGTCATTAATAATTAGAATAAAAACAATTGTTAGAACTTTGTTATAACACGTATTCAAAATGACAATGGAAAAAATAATACTCTTTCATTTTAAAAAGTTCAATTTAATTAACGTTTTAATTTAGGGCCGAATTCAAGTGAAACACCATTGCAATCGCTTCGAGGCGATCGCATATTGCAACCGGTACTCCTTGTCACACGATGCAATGTGGAACTACTCCAACTTGGAGCAATCCTCAATTTCGACCAACTCCAAGCTTGTTTTCCTACTACGTCATCGTTGCTGTGCAGGGTTGCCGTGCAATATCGTCTGCTAGAAATTTTTTTTATCCCGTTAAGCTGGCCACTCCTGATGGCGCCGATCTGTGACGAAGTTCTGCAGAGCTCTCCTATTGGTCGGAAAAGCAATTCGGCTCAATTTTATCGCTCCGCACGCAAAATCTTGGACTAAATTGGACGAGCGTCGGACAATAGAAATGATGACGTCAGTGTTGGCCAAAGTAGTTGAGGCAAGTTGGTGTTGCCCGGAATTGGAGGGAATCGGGGGAAAAGTTGGATCGTGTGACAAGGCCTTTTAGTCGAATTCAAGTGAATTCGTTTCACTTGAATCCACACAAATTTTGGAATTTGCGATTGCATTAGTGAGTTGCGATCGTCCGTGTTTCACTTGAATTCCTGCCTTAAAATTGCAACGGAAAGAAATAAATATCTTGGAATTTTAAATAGTTCAATAATTTAATTAACGTTTTAATTCAAAATGGCAACGGTAAGAAAAAATGTCTTGGAAGTTTAATCATTTATTAGGCTTAATCGCTTTAAATTTGACTACTTATTAAATTGATATCTTCGCTAATTAAAATCGTATAATTATATAAATTGAAACTAATGAAGCCTGAAAAATTACCTATCTATCGGTACCTGTTTCGACTTTTAGGTCATCGGCGTTCAGGAGAAAGAAGCGTGACATAGAAAGATACTCAGTTTTTAATATAAGTAGATAATTATTAGTCTACGCTTTCGGCATACAAAGAGATTGCAGATCAAAATTGCGAAGCCTCTGCTATAAAGTTATACTTCAAAAAAAAAAAAAAAAAAAAAAAAAACTTTAAAAAAATCATGATTTTTCACAAAAGTAGTATAATCTTACCAGAAATAACATTAAAAAGATACTTAGCTTGTTCTTCAATACAGAAAAATATGGAATATTCATTTAAAATCAGTTTCCTCAGAGATTAGTACCCCGTTTTTCTCGAAATTTAAATACTACTTATCTACTACAAGTTTAGTAGTTTAATTTATGAGAAAAATGCTCCACCAAGCAGTTCGCTTTTCGCTTTTCCTCCTCGATTATCACGCTAACAGATAATCCTGTCATCCAGCTTATGGCAAACTATTTACTGTTTGGAGAACTTATCGGCAATGAAGACGCAGTTGTACATCTATTGGTAAAGAGCTATGCAGGTAAACTGCATTTATCGTCATGAAAGACTTTGCTTCAGTAATGGATTGCTCCAGAATAAGTTATGGAATGCTTTCTTCTCGGATACGGAAAGCATTGAAAGATAATGTATTACTTTAAGCCGTAAAAAATATATATTTTTTTAAATATATTTTGGGCCATTCCAATGTGAATGACGTAGCACAGTTTGACTATATTTTTAACTTTTAAAATCAATACTGTCTGAAAGCTGTTAATACTTTTTTTTGTTATTCTATGATAAATTAATGATTCATCACGTGTCTTCAGACATGAAAAATTATTTTTAATGAAATTTGGGTGAATAAAAAAAAATGTGACTGCTGTTACACAGAAGAATCATAGAGAAAAGTGAATTTTATACAATTTGAAATTATCTTTAAGCTAATTACATAACAAGTATTAAGATTAAATTAAAAACTTAAACAACTCCTGACCCTGATTGCCGATCTCATTAAAACGAACCTCTCTAGTCAAGAAGCATTTTAAATCTAAATATATTTAATTGTTTCCGAAAAGACATGGTAAACACGGAAAAGGAAAGAAGCCTTACTATTAAAATTTGGCTACTCGCAAGAGCATCGTAATAAAGAATAAAAATTAAAAATGTGTATACTAAAATCAATTACAGGTATTTTAATAGTTAACAAATAGAAACTAGCAACAGATAAACATTTTAAATCATTGAATTTTCTTTCCTAGTCGGCCAACAATGAAATCAATCCTGTTTTAATCCTCTAGATTTAAGCCTTAACCGCATTTGCTAAAATGCGTCATAATTCGAGTTCTATATTTCATAGAAGTTCCAAACATATTTTGTCAGACGCAGATTTTTTCTCCTTTCTTTTGGTACAATTGTCTTAACTTTTCCAATATATTTTCACTTACAAAATCGTGAAAAACGTTTTAAAGGCTTTTAATTAATATCTTTGTTAATTAATGTCATCCAAAGACGCGACATAGCTAAGAACACTCCTCGATCACTTCACCTTTCAAAAAAAAAATTTTAATCGTCCATCCGTTCACTCTGTACGGTGCCACAAACACATACACACATCGACAGATATACAGACACGTCAAACTTATAGCTGCCTTCCTTGTTGCGTCATGGGTTAAAAACTAAAAATATCCTCTCCCCTCCTTAATTTCACATTCATGTGAGCATTAATTTAGAGAAATGTTTATTAAAAAAATTTTCCAGTTAAAAGTTTCTTCGTCGATGTAAACGATCATCGTCGATCTAAGACCCAGTACTGCTAATACAACAACACATGTGCGTTAAGTAGTGTTCCCAGAGTTTACACATAAAAGTTAGAAAAAACGTTTTTAACTTTTTAAGCAAAAAAAAACATTCATTGTTGCATCATATGAACGAAGAAAAGAGGTACAATGACTTTTTTTTTTTTTTTGCTGTGATGTCCCTAGTTCCTTGAATTGCCGTTTTGCTCTTTCATCGTCTTGGATTTTTCGGAACGTGTAAAGAATCTATTCTTGTTCCCCACAGTTTACATTAAAGTGGAATATCCGTTTCAATTTCAGATTCTTAAGTTAAAATGTGATAAACTGTAAAACATTGTATCACATATCGCTCTGAAATAATCCTGTCAGTACAACGCCTAGTTATTAATAAGCCACTTGACACTAATTAGAATGTATCAGAGAAGTAAACGTGACTCAACAGTTTAAATCTTCCAGACGGGTAAAATTTCTCCAGCTCCTTCTTGAAACGGAGTGGAACTGATGGTACGAGGTGCAAATTATTAAATTTTCTAATTGAAGCAGTATTTACTTTAATTTTCAAGTCTCCTCAACAATAAAAAAGCAAAAAAAAAAAAAAACAGACATTTTTGCAAACACCTTAACGTAAGAGTGAGAACAAAAAGAATAATGGTAGTAATAATACACAAAAAATTATAATTAATATTAATGCCAGTACATTCACTAATATTATCCATTTCGGGGCATGAGTGAAATATTTATCTTTCGAGCGACGCATAAAAGAATAATACTATCATTATTCTGCTATGGACTGCACTGCGATGCAAAAGTTTAGACCAAAATGCAAATATATGAATAAAAAGAAAACTATTCGGCGAAATGCTTTCAAATTTCTACTGCAGGTAGACAATATGATCCCAAATACGTGTCTGGAGTTTTAAAAAATATAACCGAAAGGAAAATCGGAAATTGCAAAAGACATTTTTTTTTCATTGCTGCAAAAGTTTAGACAAAAGTCAGATTTTATGCAAATATCCCTTGAAATGTGATTGGTGGAGGTAAGGCGTGACTTTTTTCTTCAACTATAAAGTGCAGAGAGCGCTCAATGAATAATCAAAATCTTAAAATCTCTGTAGTTCTCGTGTAAAGAAGATGAAAAAGTTTGAAAACCGAAATTTGAAAGTGAACGCACTTTGTTAATTTTTAGTCTTTTATATCGGTCCTAGTATGGTAGTACATTGTTTTTTACTTCGTGGAGAGCAAATTTAGACATACGTATTGATCAAAAATGCCAAGAAAAACTATGGATAGGATAAAGGAATAGGGTGGTTCAAAAATTTTTTTTTTTTTTTTTTGCTACGGACCAAGGCGCATCCTACTTTTTTTACAGTTATGTATAAGATCACCCTCCTAAAATTTCAGCTCCCTACTCTTAATGGAAGATGATGCTCAAACACCCTTCATTTTTACGCTTTTTCGTAATTTTCACAATTTTTGAGTTTTTCAGACTAAAGAGACCAGTTTCTTGGAAGAGATTTTTTAAAAATTATTCTCATTTTCCAACGCATAAATATTAGTTCAAACAATTGGAAAGATTCTTAATCGTTTTAATCTGTATAGCAACACCTTTGATACAATCAATTATTTAGTAGATCGCAGCATACAATGTAGATTGCAGTACTACTTGTCTACATGTTGTGCTATGATTTTCAAAACTTACACTTGCCAAAATAGAGTTGTGAAAGAGCTGTGCAAAATGTTTTTTATGTTTTTAAAGTAGTGGGATGCAGAGAAATTTTTTTCAAGATTTAAAGTTTTAAACTAATAGTGCTAAGAGTATCACAAGAAGAATGAATTAAATTATAAAAACTAATTGCAAAAAATAAACTATTGTAGCTAGTCTGGCATAGAACTAATCTGAAATTTAGGCAAAGATATTTACTTCATGCTTATTTTGGTCATCATATTCCCCACAAGTTCTATTCTTTTTAATAACTTTAAAGTGAAAAAATGTTTGGCAAAGAATTAAACAAAAAAAAAAAAAATGTTGCACATAGAACTTAAAAAATACTTTAACAAGTTTGAAACTTCAACACTGTAAGCTTTTCCTAAAAATATAGATAAATCTATAATCACTCTTGCTGATTATAAAGAGATAATTGAGGTATTATTAGTCAATTAGGGAGCCTTTCTGAGAAAATCCAGTCTCTTATATGCCTCAAAATATTTGTGTTCCTATATAAGAAAGAGATTTTTCATTTAATCATGAGCGAAAAAACCTAGGTACAACACTTTTTACAATTTCAGCGCCTTTTTGTACAGTAAAACAAATAGATTGAACATTAATAAATGTTCCATTTGCTATTAAAACTTCTGGGAATATCTGAACTTGGAAAAAACCTTATAAGATATGAACGACCTGGAAATTGAAATAACAACTAGGACAGTTTTGTTAAAGTACTTGTGACACCTTTCTGGTGAATTAATTAGTTTGATTTAGTTTTTCGCATCAAATTCTAGTTGAAAGAAAAGCAAGTTATTACAAGAATAAAGATGTGAAATATAACAAGTGTAGTACAGAACAATTGGATTTTTTTCAAACATGAATATTAGAGATTATTTTCTAACATTCTTCGTCCTACGCCCCAACGAATGCAAATATAATATCAATCACAGAATTAAAAGAAAAAATTAAAATAAATAAATAATGGTGAATAACGTTGCTGAGGGAAATGTTCAAATAATTCAAGAATTTAACAGAATTTTTTTCAATAATGAGGACAATAAGCAGTTTCTTTTACCTGCTGTTGAAGCAAATTGAGTACTTATCCTTGCTGAGACAATAAAATATTCAATACTAAAAGTATCTCTCTCTCAAAAAAAAATCTATATATAAATATACATAGAAAGTTGAATTGCATAGCAAGAAGTTTAAATATTTTGTCTTTAATTAAAAACTTCTAGCAAATTTCAGTATAACAACACTGCTCGGCACAAAATGAACTTCAAATGTATCTGACACTATTCTTGCTGTTTCTTATGTAAAATGCCCCACTGAATCCAAATATGATCTCCGTTTCCCCCTTCAAGGTGATCGCTCGAACATAACTGGAATTAATATAAATAATACCGAAAGGTTCTTTGCTGAAGGAAATCTGCGGTGCGACTCATATGTAACATGCGATGTTTCCAAGGTTTAAAAAAAAATTTACAGCTTGAAAAAGTTTTTGGACTTGGGAGTCATAGAAGGCAGTCCGATATTATTGTGTTGCACCAAAATATAAGTGTAAAATTTTGAAGCTGGAGAAAATGAGTTGTTGTTGATATGTTAAATATTTTACGGAGGGGAGGGGAAAATACCCCCATGAGTCTCCTAACTTGGGAAAAGTGTTTATGATTTTGAACTTTTCACCTCTCTAGCCCTACAGAAGAATGTTAATGGTAAATATAATGCTTCCTTCCCCTCCAAATAATATCTATGAAATTGTCGAAATCTGATGAAAATAGGAGGGGAGGGGGGGGGCGCTATTTTCAAAAAGTGGGAGACAATGGAGGAAAAAAGTGACCATATTAGGATTCAGGGGATCATTGAACATAAGAATCAGCAAGAATGATAGCAAAACACCTGTAATTTTTTTTTTGCCGCTCAACCGAAAAATGCTTGAAATTGACAAAAACTGGAGAACTATTTGAGCTTTGAGCACCGTCTTTTTATTTTAGTAGGAAGTTGAAATTTTGGCAGTATATTAGGGTGGATAAAAGTGAGCTACCGCTAAATGAGCTACCGCCGTGACCTCTAGGACAATTTTTTTTTTCACCATAGGTTTGTGAACCACCCTAATGAAGGAATTGAAAAAACGGCTTGAACTGGCAATTCGCCCCTAAATTCTACAAAACTTCAACTTAAGTCAAAAACAGCACGTGACAGCATAAGTAGATGAACAACTGAATCAGGATGCATAAAAAAACAAAGAATTGTGCTTGAACCTTTTCGGGAATAGCTTCCCAAAAAAGCAAAATTTTAATGCGAAAGGCAGCACATGCATCATCGTGACTAAAAAATAAACGTTACTTTCTTTGATGAAAATTATTAAAATTTGGATCGCATAGATGGATTATAATTCCATTAGCGTGACTTCAGAAAAGATCCGATGAACATATGCTGTGCTGCTTTGACTATTAAAATCTGGCTTCTTTGGCACACTGTGTCTGAAAAGACTCACACAATTCTTTGTTTTTTTAAGCATCCTGATTGAGTTGTTCATCTACTTATGCTGTCACATGCTGTTTTTGACCCAAGTTGAAGTTTTGTAGGATTAAGGGGCTAAATCATAAGTTCGAGCCGTTTTTCAATTCTTTCATCTTTAAGAAATATAGTTTTTCTTGTCATTTTTGATCAATACGTACGTCTAAATTTGCTCTCCACGAAGTAAAAAACAATGTACTACCATACTAGGACCGATTTAAAAGACTAAACATTAACAAAGTGCGTTTACTTTCAAATTTCGGTTTTTAAACTTTTTCATCTTCCTTACACGAGAACTACAGAGATTTTAAGATTTCGATTATTCATTGAGCGCTCTCTGCGCTTTATATTTGCAGAAAAAAGTCACGCCTTATCTCCACCAATCACATTTCAAGGGATATTTGCATAAAATCTGCCTTTTGTCTAAACTTTTGCAGCAATGACAAAAAAATGTCTTTTGCAATTTCCGATTTTCCATTCGGTTATATTTTTCAAAGCTCCAGACGCGTATTTGGGACCATACTGTCTACCTGCAGTAGAAATTTGAAAGCATTTCGCCGAGTAGTTTTCTTTTAATCATATATTTGCATTTTGTCTAAACTTTTGCTTCGCAGTGTATGCTGGGACCATTTAAAATCGTCGTATAAATGAAAAAGACGCATAAGTGAGGCGGTGTATAAGTGAGAGTTCACTGTATTTTTATTGAATAACGTAAGCTTATAATGTGAAAGTTGATAATGTTGAATTGAAAAATTTAACGGTATTCACTGAAATTTAACTCAATTTGTTGCTTTAATATACGTTCAACATTATAAGATTGTGCTATGCAATAAAAGCATGGCATTTAATATTTATGCTTTAAATTGTGGTAGATCCGAATGTACGGCTGCTTAAAGTATCAATATAAAATAAAAACTGTCTAAATAAATTATAGTCGAACGTGTTGCTTGAGTTTGACCGTATGGTCTCGCTCGCAACATGTACAAATCATTATTCCTTAAATAAGAGTAAGCTTTTTAGAAAATTGATGCCTTCGCATTGTCACACATAATTACTCCTTTGTATACGAATGCATAAAATTAAAAATTGAAATTGACGAAATAAAGTGAAAATATATGTGTAAAAATGTCTCATTTGTGTAACTGAATATAATATTTTAACGCATATAGAAAATACCATTTTCTTTTAATATACGATTTTAAAGTTGAAGTTTTTACAACTAATTAACTCAATATGGAAATAAAGATGCATTTGAGTAAACACTGAAAAATAGATATACTTCTGCATGTATTTTTCATTTTGAAGTATTAGTTTTACTGCAAAAACACACTTCTCGTTCGCTATACTTGTTTTTGCTTTTTTTGCCAAACAACATTTCACATTTCTAATACAATTAATAACGTCCACGTCACTCTTCTTATAGGGATCCTCCCGTCCCATTCAAAAATGGGCTCCACCCATTCTGAGCAACCCATCCCTCACCCCCATCCAAAAGATCCCCTCCCCCTCACTAACTCCTAAAATAGCTGGCGAAGAGTTGGCACGCTTGTTTAGGAGATGCTTTCTAAAAATAGATTGATCCTATTCCTCCACTTCAACTGGTCCTTCCCCTTACCTTTGGCCCCAATTTCAGAGGTAGACTCGTCCGCAAAAGGCTTTATCGATGCCCGGAGGGAAAATCGGCGATTGGAGTTTTTCCCTGCTCTTCATAGTTCCCTTTTTTTTTCCTGAATGAATTCTTCTTATACATATTTTAAAAACCCTTCTTAGATGTACCATATGAAAAACGGAGCGTTTCTGAGAGCTCAATCCTACTTCGGTCCTTTAGAGTACTGAATTCAAAAACTTTTGATTCCTTTTTTCCAAAAATCAAGATTTTGAAGGATTTCGCATACGGTCCCTTAAGCGATCTCTCGATGACGTCATGAAATAATGCAAAATCTTGATTTTTCAAAACGTCATAACTCGGTCAATTTTTGTTGTAGAGGAGTGATTTTTTTTTAGTTTTAAACGTTACTGTGTCAAGAATGTTTTACTAAATATGATTGATAGGACTGGGGGGCTGTATAAAAATTTAAATTTCGTAACTCTTTCAAAATTTGATTTTTTGAAAAACATTGAATAGACCCAAAATTCCTTTCATAATTTGGAGATTTTTTCCTAAATAAACTATATGCGTATCTCTAACGGTTTAGAAATTAGCTATTGGTCCACGATTGGAGTGGACACCCTGTATATAAAAGTATTTGTAAAGTAATACTCTATCCTTAGAATTAGAAAATACTGCAACCTCTTACAGCCGACTTTTTTCACGAAAAAAGAAGAATACAGATAGTAATATCTCTGAAAAGTTAATAATTTTACAATAACTACTAAAACTCATACCTCATTCAGGGCTGCTAATTGGTTTCTCTAAAGTACTGCATTAGATGAATCTGCGCTATGTGAAACATTTACCGTAGAAAAATAAGTAAAGTATGCAATATTTTGATTACTTTTTACATTTTCAAAATGAAAAAGAATTATTTATTTCTGGCAAATAATTTTAAGATTTGTTCACCTTTTTTGTAAATATGTCCGCGTACAGTTTTGTGTGCTTTTATTTCCGCCTTCTTTTAGGGGTTCTTTCCCACGTAAATTAAGGTAGATTGGGGAAAGACGCCGTAGTTTTTGACACATTTTATAGAAAATAGGGCATGGGTTTTATATTTATAAATCCAATTTGTCCACAAAATACGGACTTCTGTGATAGGTAAAAAAATATATTGCTTTAATAAACATTTTTTACCACCGGAAATAAAGAAACAAACCTCTTCCATTTCAGAATCTTCCCCATACCGTAGAGAAAGCTGCCGTCAGGCAAATTGCCGTAGGGGGGATGCCGTACACTATGTTTTTGCAAAAACTGCTGCATACAATGTATTTGATCGAATCACATTTTTTTCCAATATTTCTGTGTAGTTTTGTAGATCTATGTTTCGCGTATGATCATTGTTCAGAAGGCCTGTCGAAAAGATACGGCTTCTTCCCTAAAAACAAAAACCGAGTCTTAGCCAAAAGCATTTAACACTATTTCGGTATACTCATCGGAGCGGTAAATGTGACAAAGCTTTTGATGAAGAATATATATAAATAAAGATTTTTTGATTTAACTGTTTTGCAGCTTTTTTTTTTTTTTTTTTGTAGAATTAAAAAAATAATTTAACATGAACGACAACATAAAAATATTTTTTACCTCGAAAATAATTATACAGATTCCGAATGTGTTCTTGATTTTTGGTTTCAAGAGACATAAAATACCTTTTAGGCTTTACTTGCGCAAAAGTCAGTTTTTTCTTATTGTTTGCAAAATTTATCACTGCTTTAATCTATAAGGCCGGTCTGCCCGAAGAATCACGGCGCGAAGGTTATGGTCTAAAATTTCAATTTTTTTGAAACTATTCACTTTGTCTTCGCTTGAGTATATGTATATTGAAAAAAAAACATATAACATTGTATACGCGTGAAGGATACTTTATCATTTTCGGAAGTAAACAAGTAAAAGTTTTTGAAAAAATAAATACGTATGTTTAATCAAAAAAGGGCAATAAAGTACTGTTAGGAATCATAAATAATACTGCTTTAAATTTCATTTTATTCTTTTGAAATCAAGATAATTTCAACCAGCATATTTTCATTTGTACTAGCTGCGTGGCCCGGCGTTGCACGGGTCTTTAAAGTGTGAGGAAAGTTTAAACAAACTACTCGCCGCCAAGGCGGCTCGCCTTTAAAGTACTGAGGAAATTTTCAACAAACTACTAGCCGCCGAGGCGGCTCACCTTTAAAGTAGCGAGGGAAGTTTCAACAAACTACTCGCCGCTAAAACGACTCGCCAAAAAGCTTTCCTGCATCAAAAAGTCAGTAGAATTATTTGCACATGATTCCTTAGAAATAAAAACGATGTCAAGTAGCGCATACTTAACACTCTCCCTAAATGACAATTAAAATTCCTTACCAAAACCAATCATTTCCAAACCACTCTCTTCCTGTAAAATTAATTGCAAAATTCTAAACGAAAAATTTGTTTTAACATTTGAATCGCAGCCAAAAAAAGTCCTTGCTGAAAACAATCAATTAGAATTCTATTTGAAATACATTTTCAAAATGGCAACAGAAAGAAAATAAAAGGCAATAATTAGAATAAAAACAATTGTTAGAACTTTGTTGTAGCACGTACTCAAAATGGCAACGGTAAGAAATAAAAGTCTTGGAATTTCAAATAGTTCAAAAATTTAATTAACGTTTTAATTCAAAATGGCAACGGAAAAAAATAAAAGGCTTGGAATTTTAAATAGTTAAAAAAATTAATTAACCTTTTTATTAACATCTCAGCTAATTTACGTCGTACAATTAAGCAGTTGACCTTATTGTTTCCTTAGAAATTTCGAATCCCACCGAATGGTACTATGTTTGATTCTCTACTCTCAGCGATTATTGAGGAGTTCAAGCTTCAGACGGACAGACAGACAGACGTGCGTGGACAGATTTTAATAGTATTAACTAGCTGCGTGGCCCGGCCTTGCACGGGCTGTAATGTAGTGAAGGCAGCCTTTAAAGTAGCGAGGAAAGTTTCAACAAACTACTCGCCACCAAGGCGGCTCGCCTTTAAAGTAATGAGAAAAGTTTAAATAGTTTACTCGCCGTCAAGGCGGCTCGGCTTTACAGTAGCGAGGAAAGTTTCAATAAACTACTCGCCGCCAAGGCGGCTCGCCTTTAAAACACCAAGGAAAAGTTAAACAAACTACTCCCCGCTAAAGCGACTCGCTAAAAAGCTTTCCTGCATCAAAGAATCAATCGCGTTTATTTGCTCATGCTTCCTCAGAAATAAAGACGATGTCAAGTAGCGCATACTTAGCACTCTTCTTGAATAACAAACAAAATTCCATACCAAAAACAATTATTTCCAAACCGATTTCTTCCTGTAAAATTAATTGCAAAACTCTTAACGAAAAAGTTCTTTTAATATTTGGATCGCAGCCAAAAAAAGTCCCTTCTAAAAACAGCAATTGCAATTTTATTTATAAACATATTTTTAAAATGGTACCAGAGAAAAAATATGTCATTAATAATTAGAATAAAAACAATTGTTAGAACTTTGTTATAACACGTATTCAAAATGACAATGGAAAAAAATAACTCTTTCATTTTAAAAAGTTCAATTTAATTAACGTTTTAATTTAAAACCGCAACGGACAGAAATAAATATCTTGGAATTTTAAATAGTTCAATAATTTAATTAACGTTTTTATTCAAAATGGCAACAGTAAGAAATAAAAGGCTTGGAATTTTAAATAGTTCAACCATTTAATGACCGCTTTAATTTAAAATAGAACCGGAAAGAAACAAAAGTCTTGGAATTTTAAATAGTTCAATAATTTAATTAACGCTTTAATTTAAAATGGCAACGGAAAGAAATAAATGTCTTGGAATTTTAAATAGTTCAACCATTTAATTAACGCTTTAATTTAAAATAGGTACGGAAATAAACACAAGTTTTGGAATTTTAAATAGTTCAATAATTTAATTAAGGCTTTAATTTAAAATAGGTACGGAAAGAAACAAAAATTTTGGAATTTTAAATAGTTCAATAATTTAATTAACGCTTTAATTTAAAATGGCAACGGAAAGAAATAAATGTCTTGGAATTTTAATAGTGCAAAGAATTTAACGTTTTAATTAATATCTCAGCTAATTAACGTCGTACAATTACGCGGTTGGTCTTATTGTCTTCCTTAGAAAATTTCGAATCGAATGGTATTATGTTTGATTCTTTACGCTCAGCGGTTTTTGAGGAGTTCAAGCTTCAGACGGACAGACAGACGCGGACAGATTTTAATAGTAGTAATATCAGCTGCTTAAGGCAGGAATTCAAGTGAAACAGGCGATCGCAAATTGCAATCGCTACTGGAAGTGAATTACATTAGAACGTTCCTTGATAAAAACATCGTGATGTCAGCGTGACGTTTGCCTATGAAAAACGAGCTAGATAAAATGTCACAGCCTACTTGGCGAATAAGAGGAGATCGCTGACTGCTTGTGAACTCTTATTGGCTCCACCCGTAGTGACGTCAGTGCGATTAGCATTTATTGCGATTGCAACTTATCCAAATTTGGGAATTTGCAATTGCAATGGTGAGTTGCGATCGTCCGTGTTTCACTTGAATTCCTGCCTAAATTCAACTTTACAATTTTTATTTTTTTTACTTTGAAGGATTTTTTGTTTTTTTAAGTCGAAATAATTTTAATATGTTTCGTTTGCTACAAAAGTAAATCTTATGCAAAAAGGATTTATTCGATTTTAATACTTCAGATTTACAACAGAAAAACTAATGTTACAGCCAAAAAAATGTTTTCCTTCTTTAGAACATGTTCATTGTACTTGAAACGTATTAAAAAATCAGTAGTCAATTTCTATTGAAGTTAGCTATATTATCTCTTAAAAAGTTGAGCCATTGCGAAAAACTAAGGTTTATTTACTTCATACACTTAAAAATAGTTTATCCAGAACTTTGCGCTCCATATTTATAGAAGTTTTGGCTATTGTTTCTAATTATATACTTTCAAAAGAAAACTGCAATTTCACATTCTCAATATATATCTTCAAAATCTTGAACCCAGCAATTGAACGCACTATCTGTACTTTGGACACTTGGAAAGGAAATAAAAGAAAGTGTCTGGCCAGTTGGAATACGTAAAAGGAAATGAAAAAGAAATCTTCCTATTTTACCTGAAAGCTGGAACGGAAATTGAAGAATCTGAGCGGCTTGGTACAATATAATTTTGTGTTATCAACAGATTTGATTTGTGGAACGAAAGAATCTTCTAATCATATTTTTCGATGTAACAAAGTAACACTTACGGTCAGTGCCCTTGGAGAAAATTACGTATTTCTTGTACAATATTTATCCGGAGTAGAGGCTAACAAAGAACACTACAAAAAAGGAATTGTTGTTTTCACAGTATAATACTGGCAGCCGAGGTTCCAATTTAAAACTGAAACGTGCAGTAATAAACTGTAAAAATAACAATTTATCGTTTATTATTGTAAAATTAGAAATTTTTCAGTTTATTGCCGAAACATTAAGCAATATTATGCTGCAAAAACAACGGTATAATACTGGCAGCCGAGGTTCCAGTTTAAAACTATAAATTTCACGGTAATAAACTGTAAAATTAGCAATTTTACAGTTTATTACTATAAAATTAATGGCATTATTCTGTAAAAGCAACATTCATTTTTTAGTGTAGGCGCCGCGGTAAGCTGCGGTGCATCCAGAGAAGGGAGGGGTGCTGTGAAGTGTCCAAGAGGAAGGGGGAATCGGTAATACACATTCATATAATAGAGCAGTGTTTCCCAACCCGTGGTACCATTAGTCGTACGCTACTCGTTAGTTGGTGGTATACGAAAAAATAGCAGTAATGGCGAGCATAAAAAATAACGCGGGTATATTGGAAGAAGACGAAAAGCTTTCAACTTTAATGTATTCAAAATAGCCCATTTCTTTTATTTTCAGAAATTAATGTATTACCAAAATATAGACTTTTGTGATTGGTAAAATAAAAAGTTTAGCTTTGAAAAACAATTATTTACTTCCAAATATTAATGATTGCAAAACGTTTGCATTTCGACGTCTTACCTCTATCTTGGTGTAAGATGCTGATATGCAATTTGCGCTTACGGTGAAAGCAGTACACAATTTATGGAGCCAACTGCTGCATACAATGTATTTTGTCAAATCACATTTTCCCGACGTTTCGGTGTATTTTTTTAAATCTATGTCTCTAGTAGTATTATTTCTTTCTCTAGGACGTGTCGAAAAACTACGGCATCTTACCCTAAATACATAGTTGTCGTCTTCCGTCAGACATTAGACAAGATTTCAGGTACTCATCAGAACAGTAAAAATGGCGAAATCCTATTTAAAATAAACACCCCTTATTCCTGTGGTTATTCAGCGTCCATATTTGCGTTCTCTCAATGTGCACGCTCTTTTAAGTCCCTGACTGTCAAACTTGCCTGTGGGTGAAGCACGTGATGCAGCATCTTCCCCCAATCTACTCTTTATAAAAATATTACTTACCATAGAAAGTTTTCTCTTATAATTTATAAAAATTATTTTGAGTAATAATATTGTACAATAAAGTGTTAATATGTTGAGTTCATGATGAAAATTCGGCCATTGAAATTGTTTATATTTTAGAGCACACTTTTAAATTTAGCCATCGGTAAATTTCAAAAGATTATGTTCTTCAAAATAAGCATAAGGACCGCATTAAATCAACAGAATTTCTCCCATCATGTGATGTGCATATTTACCCTTTAAAATGTATAATGCAAATAAATAAATGCACTCGCAATAAAAATATTCGCGAAATGTAATCATTTTTACGAAATGGTATAATTTAGCATGATACTCAAAAAAGTAAGTAAAAGCTGAATGGGTGAGCCGATACGGTTTTTATTTTTTACTCTTCCAAGAGTGCCGCGAATCAGAAAAGTTTAGGAAACAATGATCTAGAAGTCTTTAGCCATGTATGTTGAAAAGCATCAATGTGCAGTAGAAGTTCCTGCATCCAGTTCAATTGGGACTGAGTGCTGTTTGGATAAGAAAATTTCTGGGTAGAAAGAAGATGTGTATAGGAAGTTCATAATCAGTAAAAAAATATTGTTATCATTCCTTACGCAAAAAATTTCGCTTTTTAGAATGAAAAAAACAAACAAGGGGAACAAAAGCGTATACAGTAAACTCTCGATTATCCGCGGGGCTAATAATCCGCGAGGGTTTCGGGAAAAAAACTACAGTCGAGCCCGCTTATTAAAATATCGGTTAAAAGAATATCCCACTTACTATAAGACATTTTAACGTACCAAACCGTTCTAATGCATTATTTTCATCCCGAATAATGGAATATCCCGCTTACTATAAGACATTTTTAACGTACCAAACCGTTCTAATGCATTATTTTCATCCCGGATAATAGAATATCCCGCTTATTAGAATATTTTTTCGTGGCAAAATAGCTATTCCCAGGCCCGTCATTTAGGGAGGCAGGGGAGGTCAATTTCCCCCCCCCCCTCCTAGCTTTGAGAAACTAATGTATTAACATATAAGGGGGCGTGTTTTTTGCTGTTTTCCGATGAAATTGCATTGTGTTTGGACCCTTTGCCCCCCCCCCTGGAAAAACTTGAAATGACGTCCCTGGCTATTCTATTAAGCGGGTTCGACTGTATACCCTTGCCACCCAATTCCGCCGATAATCGGGAGTTTACTGTACTAAAGTTAATAAACTATGAAAACGGTTGATACTATGAGAAAAGGAGTACGTGTAGTGATATAATTAGTTGAGTTTGAGAAAATAAATAAATGTAAATTAGTTATTAGGGTTTAAGGCTTTCAGTTTGATCAGATCATTCTGCGAACTATTAATGAATTGCGTTATTTTTTTATTTACTACTGCATTTCATGCCTTATTTCTTACATCCACGATAGCTAAGCTAACCCAACGGCTCTGAGCATTTAAACTAATTAGAATAATTACGAGAACGTAATTTCTGAAGGAAATGTCATAATATACATTGGAGGGGATGTAAAGAGTACCTTGATTCGTGAACATGTCTTGAAAGGTAATTACCAAAAATATGAGATATATGGGGAACTGAAAATTAATCAGGGCATGTAAAAGTTTGCAACGCAATAGAAATTTTAATAAAGCTGATTTATCATTTGTTAATCATATTTTATGAGCATAAACGAAAAGAAACTCTGTTTCCACTTTCTAAATCAATCTCTATAAAAGTACAAATATAAGGTAGAAGGTTTTATTTTCACTTTCTAAATCTAGCTTGAACTACATGGAAGAGATGCGTTAAGAAAAAGGCTATTAAACCTACGAATTGTAAATAAATGCTTGCTCTAGCATAAATAGGAAACTCAATTGCTCTTGACAAACACTTCTTGCTGTTTGTAGAATAAAATATTGACTTATAAAATTAACTGTTACTTATGTTATTACTATACTGTCAAATAAAGTTATAATTACAAAGCATTTTATAATACAAGAAGCGTTGTCAGTGAGAGACCGCTTCAACATAACTGAACTCTATCATTTGAGACTTAAAACAATGCTCCAAACAGAAGGAGCAGAGATGACTTGTTCAGGCTTCTAAATGGTAAGAAAAAACGTCGTTTCCCGTTTTGTATGGTTATTTTTAAGATTTTTGAGCACCACCTTACGATTTAATAAATAGTCCTGTCCAGAACTAAGCAAGTATACCTTCCCATACAACAACATCGACTTTTTAGCCTCCTATTAATATTTTTTTCATTAGCTTAAATTGCAATTATGTCAAACAAGCCTTTTTGGCATTAAAAGCTGATATCTAAAAACAAAATGAGTCTATCATATCGAATAAAATAGACACACTGCAAACCATATGCTGTTTTTGCAGTATAATACTGGCAGTAGAGATTCCAGTTTAAAACTGTAGAAGCACAGTAATAAACTGTAAAACTGGCTAATTTACAGTTTATCACTGTAAAATTAGCAATATCATCATAAAATTAGCTCTATCATACTATAAAAATAATAGTATAATACTGGCAGCAGAGATTACAGTTTAAAACTAAAATAACAGTAATAAACTGTCAAACTAGCAATTTTACAGTTTATTACTGTGAACTAGCAATTTTACAACCTACTACTGTAAAATTAGCAGTTTTACAATCCACTATTGTAAAATTTGCAATTTTAACAGTTTACTGTAAAATTAGCTGTTTATACTGTAAAAACAACATCTATTTTTACAGTTTACTTAAAATCTCAATGGTGCTAGTCACGGTTTTAGAGGTCAGACAGTAATGTAGAAGGACGTTTTTGAACTCTAGCATATGTTCATTCGAGAAGCAACACGCTTTTTTTTTTTTCATATTTTTAAAGGTGTCCAATTAATTTGCTTTAATTTCGCTTAGTATTATTATAGTTTCGTATATTTTTGAGCGTTTGAAAATAATTTTTCTGATCAAGATTCTAATCACAAACGACGGAGTTAAAATGAAAAAGATATTTGTCAACCGTTCAAACAGTTTTTTTTACTTTACATTTTTTATTTTATTTTTTATTTTTTTACATGGTTTAGTCAAGGATGAAATATGTCGGAATACCGTTATGAAAAAAACAGTGAGAAAAATTTTATTACAGCAACTTAAAAAAAAAAAAAAATCTCTCCGAATTAGGGTACATATTTTTAAAAAAGAAAGTATAAACAAATTAAAAAGCAATATGATGAAATAATGACCTTGTTTTAATTAAAGAAATTGTTTTTTTTTTTTTTTTAACTGGTTATCCATTTCTTTCAACACTATCTGAAACAAATTCGTATATTAATTTGAAAAAAAAAACGAAGCACTGACAGAAAACTTCTAAAGTAGAAAATTTCATGCATCGTAATTATTATTTATTGTTTTGCAAAAGAATGAATGCAAATTCCGCTATTTTAGAATGGCAAAAGACAATGCTACAACAAGTAAATTTGCAAAATAATAGCAAATACTAATTGTGGATTGTCCAGAAACACCTTTTACAGCGCAAAATTTTTGAGAGCTTCGTCTGCGTAAGCAGCAGTCACATTTAATTTCCCTTGTTAATTAATTCACTAATTTGCTGATTCTATCTGAAACATTGTTAAGTAGAATTGCACGAAGAGAAAATTTCCTTGATTGAGCAACATTCGTTGAAGCAATTTACGTAGTCCAACACCAGCAACTTCTAAAATTAAAAATTAAACATCCAATTAACTGCATCAGTTGGAGAATTTTACACACCGTATTTAATGCATAGGAACCAATTAAGTTTACTATTCGAGGATGCACTCATACATATCTTTTTATTTGAAAGCAGCGAAAGAACTACCAGTATATTATTAAAAATTAGATTTAAACGCATCTTAATTTACTTTTTCAGACTATACTTGGGGTAAACCGAACCTAGCATGGTAAAGACTACACAAATCCTAATAACATTACGATGCTGTCTGGTGATCTTTCCCCCTACTGTAGATATACATCTATGAGTGTAGAGGGTAAACGCATCTTAATTTACTTTTTCAGACTACATTAGGGTAAACCGAATCTGGCATTGTAAAAACTACACAAATCCTAATAACATTACAATGCTGTCTGGTGATCTTTTCCCCTACTGTAGATGTACATCTATGAGTATAGAGGGTAAACGCATCTTAATTTACTTTTTCAGACTATACTTAGGGTAAACCGAATCTGGCATTGTAAACACTACACAAATCCTAATAACATTACGATGCTGTCTGGTGATCTTTTCCCCTACTGTAGATGTACATCTGGGTCAATCCATGCGAAATCATACAGGAAAACTAAACATTGTTGCTCACTATTTTTGATTTTTAAAACTTTTTGCCTGTTAATTAACTGTTATATTGGGAGCATGAAACAATGGTTTAAAAAATTTTAAACCTTCAGAATTTTTTTTGACAAGCACTTTTCTGTAGCTGCGGAAGCGACTTTTCGTGAAAAGAGTACTTTGTGAAGATGCTTATAACTTTTTTATTTATAAATATATCAAAATGATTTAAAAACCACTTGATTGAGCAAAAAATGATCTAAATTTCTATACCAGTTATTTTTCTGATAATTAGTAACAAATTTGTGTAAAATTGGCTTAAAAATAAGATTTTTTGTGTGAAATTTTACATTTTTGGCATAAAAATATTAGTAGAAAGAATTAAGACTCACCCTTACTTTTTTTCCCTTGAATAGATATCTCATAGGACTATTCCCAGAAGTAGTGTGAAACATTTGAAGACATTCCTTTTTTTTATAGAATTTGTCAAACTTGGCATTTTGGAGAAAAAATGCTATTTTTGAGATTTAATATCTGAAAAGGGACTGAATGAAAATCTACAAAAATTTAACTGGATAACCTTCTTATAGTAGTAAATATGTAAAAAAGTTTTTATGAGTGATATCGTTCTAGTTTTAGAGATATGGATCCGCGAAGTTGACTGAAAAATCTCATTTATTTTGACGCCAAAAAATCATCACATAATGCAAAATCAATTATTCTAATAATATTAGATGAGTTTTTTGGTATAAACTAACCCTTTTACCAAAACATATAACATTTAAATTTATTTTCCATTTACAGAAAGAAATAATTTAGATATTATGCTTTTATAAATGCATTTTTTTCTACGTGTTAGTCACAAAAACATGATTTTCCCCTCTAAAGCTGGGCTTTCACGGTCTTTATGCATCTAGTGAACAAAGAACAATTATAGTTTTAATCTAACTTACAACTCTTCATTCATTTTTAAAAGTTTAAAGCGTTAAAACCCCTACTTCACCAAAAAGTCGCTCAAAATCCGAATTTAAGCTCTAGATCCTGCCATTTTCCGTGAGACTGCGTCTGTATAACAGCAGAAAATGGCGGACGTATTTTTGCGGAAAAGAGTAGGATCTAGAGCAGTATTTCCTAACCTTTTCAAGCTCATCACTCCCTTCAAGATGCTGACTGACACCTATCGCCCCCCCCCCTTCTTTTTTCTTCCTCGAAAAAACCATAATTTGGAGCAAGTGAACATCTATGATATTAAAAATATAAGTACCTAAAGGAGCGGTAAATTCTTAAGGGGCGATAGGGGGGCGATGGGTATTTAGAAGAGAAAATAGCAGTAAAAAAGGGTAACGAAAACCGAAATTGTAAATATGTACGAAACCGCTTGTTCAGTGTTCAGACAATTAATTACACGTTAAGAAAGAAACAAATTGAAGTTCAAGCTCTTCCTCTTTGCACCTCGGATTAACCTTAGTGAATATTTTATCATTCACTGTCAATTTTATGAATGTTCAGATTTTCAATTTATTTTCCTTCCAATTTTTTGTTTCAATGATTTTAATTACCCAGATTCCAGCGAACAAAAGAAAATAATTTCTTGAAAAATTTACTTCTGTTTTTTGATAAGTACGTCAATGATCTTAGTTTAAATGTTTCCCTTCAAATGATTATATCAGTTCGCTTCGTGAAAGAAATAAATAAAGGTATTTTATTTATTCATTAATATTTTTAGTTTAAAAGTGATTAGTCATAGTATCTTTATTGCGTACATTTTACTTCAAATTAAAGTTAGGTACTTATATTTTTAATATTATAGATGTTCACTTGCTCCAAATTATGGTTTTTTCGTGGAAGAAAAAAGAAGGAGGGGGGGCGATAGGTGTCAGTCAGCATCTTGAAAGAGGTGATGAGCTTAAAAAGGCTGGGAAACACTGCTCTAGATCCTACCCTTTTCCGCAAAAATACGTCCGCCATTTTCTGCTGTTATACAGACGCAGTCTCACGGAAAATGGCAGGATCTAGAGCTTAAATTCGGACTTTTATCGACTTTTTGGTGCTGTAGGGGGGTTTTAACGCTTTAAACTTTTAAAAATGAATGAAGAGTTGTAGGTTAGATTTACACAAAACTATAATTGTTCTTTGCTCATTAGATGCATAAAGACCGCTTTAGGAAAATCATGTTTTTATGACTAACACGTAGAAAAAAAATGCATTTATAAAAGCATAATATCTAAATTATTTCTTTCTGTAAATGGAAAATAAATTAAAATATTATATGTTTTGGTAAAAGGGTTAGTTTATACCGCAAAAAAACTCATCTAATATTACGAGAATAATTAATTTTGCATTATGTGATGATTTTTTGGCGTCAAAATAAATGAAATTTTTCAGTCAACTTCGCGGCTCCATATCTCTAAAACTAGAACGATATCACTCATAACAATTTTGCTACATATTTACTACTAGGGATGCACCGATAAGCAAATTGGCCGATTACCGATTACCGATTAATCGGCTGTTGATAATCGGCCGATTAATCGGTCAGGCCGATTAATGATCAGTTTTCTTTATATCATCCAATTCACCATCAATTCCCTCCCCCTTTCTTTTCGATTTAGAGTTTGGAAATAGTTACTAATTTATGTCAGAGCCAAGATTTTTTTTCTTCCATTTTCCTAATTTTCCCAAAAATAATTTCAACATTTTATCAAATTTATTTGAACCAATTTTCATATTATAGTTAATCAAATTAAATTAAACACTAATGCATTTTTCAATTGTAAGTAGCTATTTAATTCAAGATTTTTCTTTTTTTGAAAATTAGAGATTATCTAAAAGCGCTATGCGAAGGAGAAAATACCGACATATGAAAAATGTTGCAAAATTGTCTATATATGCATGTTTATGCAAATAGAAAAATTCATTTTTGAAGCATGTATATCAACTGAGAGCATTTTTTTTTTCATTCTTTATTTATTTTTTTTTTTTTTTTTTTTACTTCTACACTTTCGTACTACATATTATAATTTTGTTTCAAGAAAATATTTATTTTTTGCAAATTAATTCATTATAGTTTCTTGTTCAAGGCATACTGAAAGCAATTTTATTTAAAGCATTTTTCCGGCCAGTTGATCGGCAAAATTAGTCTGATAAAAAATAGAATGAAGCACTCATGTTTTCTAATGTGATTCCAGTTTGAAAGTTCAGGAATCTTATTATTTCTAATAGTGTCATTTGAATATCGACTGTGAGGGTTCTCTTTTAATACTTTATCCAGTTTTATGCACTGAATGAACTATTTGTTTTGTTTTTACTCTGTACACACTCCTATATTGCATGTTATAGTAAGGATTGCAGAAAGTTATATTTATTTAGTGTAAATAAAATTATTTATTACAGTTTATAGGTGAAAGTTTGCTTTTAAAATTATATATAAAAAATATTTTTCTGCCGATTAATCGGCAACATTTTGCCGATTATTATTAATCGGCGAAGTGGCCGATTATGGCCGATTAATAGGTTCTGCCGATTAATCGGTGCATCCCTATTTACTACTATAAGAAGGTTATCCAGTTAAATTTTTGTAGATTTTCATTCAGTCCCTTTTCAGATATTAAATCTCAAAGTTACCATTTTTTCTCCAAAATGCCAAGTTTGACAAATTCTATAAAAAAAGGACTGTCTTCAAATGTTTCACACTACTTCTGGGAATAGTCCTATGAGATATCTATTCAAGGGAAAAATAAGTAAGGGTGAATCTTAATTCCTTCTACTAATATTTTTATGCCAAAAATTTAAAATTTCACACAAAAAATCTTATTTTTAAGCCAATTTTACACAAATTTGTTACTAATTATCAGAAAAATAACTGGTATAGAAATTTAGATCATTTTTTGCTCAATCAAGTGGTTTTTAAATCATTTTGATATATTTATAAATAAAAAAGTTATAAGCATCTTCACAAAGTACTCTTTTCACGAAAAGTCGCTTCCGCAGCTACTGAAAAGTGCTTGCCAAAAAAAATTCTGAAGGTTTAAAATTTTTTAAACCATTGTTTCATGCTCCCAATATAACAGTTAATTAACAGGCAAAAAGTTTTAAAAATCAAAAATAGTGAGCAACATGGTCTGTATGATCTCACATGGATTGACCCATCTATGAGTGTAGAGGGGCTTTGTGCGAATATTTTCTGTTGCTAGGACTTTTCTTACTGTGGAATCAAAATGAGTTATGGTCTTAAATAACTGTACTTAAATAATGAGCACCTATACTATCTTTGATTTTTTTTGTTCACATTTAGAGTTTATAAATTATTACGTATGTATTCGAATTAAATTCCACATGCACAGTGAAAGTTTTACTTTTCTTTTCCTAAGTTGTTAAAATAAAAACAATAAATAATAATTTGAAGAAAACACATACACGCAGAAGTGCCAAGAAATACGGTAATTGAAAAAAAAAAAATAGCACTCTTGACTTTCTGCTTTAGATAGATAATTCAAAAATAATACATCCAATACTCATTTTTATTCATTAGTCTAAGTAGACAATGAAACTTTTGATCGTGCTAAACTCCTTGAGCTAATTTATCCATTTTATTGTTATGCTTTTTAAGTAGCTGCAAACTTCCTTTTACTCCCTGTCTACAGTAACAGTTTAATGATTAAACTTGAGTGAGGAAACCAGATCTTGCGTCAGCAAACCCAAATTCGCTATGCAGCGAAAACGAGCTGATCGATATTCAGTTCTAAATACGCACGGTTGACAAGACGTCATTAGCATAATCGGAAGCAACGGAAGCGTCTAAATGATTGTAGAACCACAACGTAGAACGCTTTGTGAGTAGCTAAATCATATTTGCATTTTGTGGATGAGTAATAACTGAAAGAACATTGAAACTACCGCTCGAAGAAGGTAATTGTGTGTGGCATTAATAGTTTGAAAGATCTCTTGTTTGCTGAAAACACTCAATAAATTGAGTTTTAAGAAAGTTTTATTTGGAGTGAAAACAATACTGTGATATCATTAAAAAAAGTTAAATATAAAAATTAAGGTTGTAACATATCTGGGGATTCAATTTTCCTTAACAACATCGTAAACAAAACAAAACAAAACAAAAGCACTAAAATGAAATTAAAGAAAACAAAACTTCAGCAACATTATATTTTATTCCAAACTTAAATGATGCACATTGCTTTGCTCGGATTTTAAATGCAATACCAATGTATTGGTTACTGCACGTACTTTAAAAACTGTTTAAAAGAAGTAATATCGAATTCATTTAAAGATTGAATTTTTTTTCCTTGACTGAAATTTATACGAATAGAGAAGTTTAAAAACTTTGTTTGCTTATCAAAAGTTAAAAACTGTTCAAAGTAGTGAAAATAACCGATTTGTATACTGTATGTTGGACATATTACGCCTGGATCTACTTCGGTTGTACACGAAGCATGTGAATCCGAAGAAAGGAAAAATTTCGGGTTTTGAATAACTTTCAAACTGTTTTACATTTTTGTACATATTTTTTTTCACTTTCTTTTTTTTTCTGTTTCTTTTTCAATCCAATTTGCACTGAGCAAAATTTTAATACAAAACAGAAAGTTTGAAATTATGTTTGTCTGCATTTTTTATACGAAGCACTTAAAAAAATTCATATTTGAAGCATATTTCTGATTTTTGAAGAGTGAAACATGCTTTTTGAGATGTTAAAAATTTTTCTGTTAGTATTATATTTATTCTAAAAAATGTTTCTTGCAGTCAGTTTTACATTAAATTTCAAAATTGAACATTATTACACTGACAACCGCATGAGGAAAGAATTATTTTCTTTCAAAAACTTCCTAACAAATTGAAAGTACACTGTTTACGCGCAGAATTGTAATTGAGCCAAATTACACCAACACGTGTTAAGAGCAGTCACTTCTTCAGAACTTTGCCCCCGATTTTTTCCCTCCTAGTTTACCGCCCTTTTCCTCACTCGCTTGCGTAGCTCTGACGTCACAGTCCTGTGTGCCTCTCTTCCAGCTCTTAATTTGTCACTATTTCCGTAGAAAACATAACATCCTTTTACATTTCCCCCAAAACTCGTCTTGTCAAAACTCATCTTCTCATATCTGAGACATGGTTAACTTCAGAGTTCTGAGAAAATTCCCATCAGCCAGGCTGCAGACTCTATTTGTGTAGGGTACGCGTGTACTTTGTGGTGTGTGTTTTACTGGGTATAAGAGTATTTACTGGTGAATACTCAACGTCTGGTAATTTTGTGCCCGGAGAAAATGTTATAGCGCAGCACTCCATAAACTTCAGTAAGGATATATTTTAGATACCTCAAACAAACGGATAAACACTTTTGAACTTATTGTGCGTTTTATGAGAAGTAAGTCGATTTTGAAATTTTACTGCTTTGTTATAACATTAATGCATCTTAGGCAAAGTATTACTATTTGAAGATAATTAGAGTTTCAGAGGATCTTGTGAACTTTTGTGCAGTTCAAAATAAGTTCATCAACATCGTTGAGCAATCTATAACCCATTGACTCTGAAATCAAACGATACTCTGAAGATACATGCAATACTATGATTCAAGTCGCAGTCGGAAATTTGTGCGTGCTATTGTAATTACTCAATTACTTAGAGACAATATTTCTTTGTGTCAGTTTTTGCCTTAAAAACTTTGTAAGAAAATATTGATATATTAGTGTTTTAAAACCGTTGAAAACTTAAAATGTAATACTTTAATGCTCTCTGAAGTCACTGTTTACCTTTTCAAAACAGTACAAAAAATTTTTCAAGGAATAATTCTTGTTTTATGCATTGATACTTCGATTTAAAGTTTATACTCAAAATAGAAAATATGACTATCAATGTGATAAACAAATAAGTTATTATTCTCAAAAACATTTACTTTGCAATTTTGACACCTATGGTGAGAACTATTTATAAACAACGAAGATTTGAAGAAAAAATCAGAAGATATGTAATTGTTTGAAAAAATTTAGAACTTAAAGAGCATACTAAGCTTACTAAAGAGCTTATTAACTAAGAGCATAAAATGTCAAAGGATTTTATATGCAGTTTGTTTGTTTATTTCAATTATTTCATGATTATGAGTTTGCCTTCTTATAATTTATAGCAAGAGAAAACAAAACACAGCTTAAATTATTTAGGTGGTTATGTTAGATTTTCTGTTGAAGAAAAGAGAATGAATTCTATACCTAGAAATTTTCGACGTTAGTCATGAGATATTTTTTGATACAACTGCTTTGTAAAAAATTGAAAAAGAAAGTCTACGTGGTTTGTTTTAGAAAAATTATGAAGAGTCTTTTATTGACTGAAAATATGTGCACACAGCACAGAAATAGTTTCTCTCATTAGTTATAAAACAAACTTTTTTTCTCCCTTGAATATGAATGGAATTGACTCAGACTTTAGAAAAAAACAAATTAGCAGTTCCGTTTTCAAATATTTCTCGGAAAGATAGACTGCCACCCCCTGACATAAATCCAGCAAAGTCACATGAGGTATTAAATAAATTAGCGCGGCATGAAGCAGTTGAAAATATTAATTCCTTAAATGTTCATTACATAGATGATTCTACAGAGTCTTCTTCTTCCTCTTCTTCTTCCTATTTCAATGAGGAAAACGCTAGCTGTGGTTTAGCCGAAAAATCGTTCAAGGAACTAAAATATCAAGCGCAAGAAAAAGAATCAAATTCCAAATGTCTTTCTTCTTCGAGAATCCCCGTAATATTAGAGTCTGTCAATTGCAGTACAAGGCTTTCGCTTATGCCTTTGGAAGCAGATATAGATTTTATTGACAATTCAGAAAATTCTCCAAACAATTCTGATTTCAGTGTCACGACTGTGTCGTCAATTACTTCCTCTCCATCTCATAAAGAGCCTACCGAAACGGTTTCATCTGCGGAATCAGAAGTGACTTTCGGCTCCGAAAATATCTGTCCTCAAAGATTCGACTTTTCACTGCAAAAAATGTCTTTTCCTACTACACAGGCTGAGTCCTATATTCAGCAAATGCCTTCAACTTCTTACGCATCTTGTGCCATTTTATTGCCGGTCGATGATTTTATGCACAACACTGGTGCAATTTCCAAGAAAGCATCAGTGGATTCAACTCAATTCTTCGGAAGCAATGAATCTGGTATAGTCTTTCACGCTCCAAACATGGCGGTTCCACCAGATATCCAATATATTGACGAAACAGGTTCATACTATAGCGTAGAAATTACCAAAACTCCTCAACACGTTGACATTATTCACAGCAGCTTTAGAGTTAATAATAAACCTCCATCTAGACGTCGTCTTTGTAGGCACCATAGTGATAGCGAAACTAAGCAGCAGTACCAGGACAGAGTCTCAACGACATCAAGGTACAATCCAGAAGCGAGACCTCGAATAAAAAGAGTGAGGAGATCAGTTTCAGCAATTGAAGGCAACAAGTCACGTTACAGACCACGTGTTAGACGAAGCGTCAGTGACAGATCTGGACTTATCGTTGCTGGAAAGCACTTAGGACTTCCCAGGTCCAGACCGCATAGCGTCAGTGACATCCGTTCCTCTAAGTGTAGTTCCACAAAGACTCTAGCGAGCAATTTATCGATGTCTGATGTTGTTGCTGTGGAGCTAGGAATGAGAAACATTCCAGGACTCACGGCAAAAGAGGCCAGAAGGAAGCGGATGGTGTGCACGGTGATGGTAATCACGATGACAATTCTAATAGTTAGTGCGATACTTGTTGTGGTTACCTTGTTTCTCTCTCCAGAAGTCGATGCAATATGTAAGTATTCAATAATTTTATTTTTTAAAGGGTAGAATGAGCGTTTCTGTCATAATCGACACCTGTTTTAATGGCAAGTCCTCTTAAAACAATATTTTCCTTTTTTCTACGGAAAAATTAAACATTTTTAGTGGACCAACTATGTTTCCATTAGGTCTGTTAAATTAAACTATTCCTGAATTATATATTTTGAGTAGCAGGACTCATTTTTAAAGAGTTTGCTTTGTCGTACTTTGATATTTTAGACAGTACTACAAACCACTAGAATAGAAATAAAAAATTCAGGAAATCATGCAGGAACTGTTGAATTACTATTGTTTTGAAACCCTTATACATCTTTCGAGTTTTTTCTTTCAGAGATGCTTATTTCTTAACAGTAAAATAATCCATTAAATTAACTCTGGTAAAACAAACAAAACAACTTCATCTGTATACCAATCTTATTACTCATTTTTCCCCTGCGTAATTAATCTTTCAATTAAGCTTAATTATTTTCTGGAACAAAATATTTAGTTTTAAAAAAAGTAATGTTTAAAAATTGATAAGTTTCTCTTTATGGTTTAGATTGAAGGATAAACATGTTAAGCAATTGCGCGATAAACCATTTTAATTACTATCCCGTGTTAAAACTAAAATGTATAATTATTTTTAAAATATAATCGATACTTTAACAGGTATTGTTTAAAATACCTTAATTTTTGAGCCCAGAAATTTATTCCGGTAACTCTTAGAAACTCGGAAACCCTCCTTCTAATTTAAAATCGATTTACCTACACTTTCTTCTTTCAAATCTTAACGAAGACATTATCTGAATCTCGTTCGAACTGAAAATCACAGCGCTTCAATTTAAGCAAAAGATAGAGAAGTTCAAAGCAATGGTGGAGAACTACACTCTATACAAAGTACATGTAAGCTTAATTAAGTATAAAATCGTTCTTTTTCCTCAACACAAGAGCAAAAAAATCTAATCCTTAGTCATTTGAAGAAAAAGTACTTTTGAATTGTGAAAAGCGACGATTTTTTTACTACATCGATGTTTTTTCCTCCATCCCCTTCCTTTTCATTTTTGAAAATTGTTTTAATGCAAAGGTACGTAGAAGATTATGAATACGATGAGGTGTTACAAAAATAGGAAAGATTGTTTTTTGCGGCAACCATAAACCAAAAATTTTACTCCACCTACATGTGTGGAAACGACTTTAATTGTTTTTCTTCCGTCTGACTGAAGTTAGGGAACTAATTTTTTTAAATGAACTAATTTGTTTCGAAACAAGCTGTTTTGTGCAAATAATTCAGTGCTTGTTCCTTTTCATACTGTTCAATGAGCTGTATAAAAAGAAATAAGCACCAGAAACAGCAGCCCTGTCATTTTTAGTCATGTTTGCAGTTAGTGCAGTAAGTTTTTGAAGAAGTCATGGTTCGGAAAAAAATAGATGTCGTTTTTACAGTATAATAAATCTAATTTTACAGTCATAAACTGTAAAATCGCCAATTTTAGAGAAGTAAACTATAAAATTACTAGTTTACGGCAATAAATTTTAAAATTTCTAGTTTTACAATTCATAACTGCGCTTTTACTGTTTTAAATTCGAACCTCTGCTGCCACTATTATACTGTAAAATAACAATTTTATTTTTGCAGTGTAGTGTTCAACTCTTAAAAATAAATATAGTTTGAATCTTGAACGTTTCGTATTTTAATCCGATTGATGCCGATTCTTTTAATTGATGAGCAATATTTATCACAAGATATTGCGACGCAAATCGCATCCACCCCCCTCCCCTCCCCTATTTTAAGAAAATCAAAAGAGACCTGGCGCGTGCGCAAAGTCAAAGAAATCACGATAAAATATTAGACTGTTGTACACCATACTGATACGTTTTTGTCTTGTATTTACGCAGTTTTTTATGCTGCAAAAAGCATACTGTTTTTTTTAATCACGATATTTAAGATAAATACATGATTAAATCATATGCTATTGAATTGAAAAAAAGAGTTTAAAAACTTTAGGTATGGAATGGAACATTCCAAAAACTGCAGCTGTCAAAAACAGTATTTATAATTAAAAACAATTCTAAATGTAAGTTCTTTCCTTATAAACTACCATGAATGCTCATATCACAGAAGTATACATTCATTGAAAATGTTTGGATAACTGATGTTTATTTGCTTGAAACAGACAGTAAAAGCGTTTCACCGCTGCAGTAAATAAAAGATCGCATTTTTGAGATGGAAATAATTATCATTGGAATCCACAAAAATGGTAAAATATCATTAAAGTAATACTGTTAAAAAGGCATACAATTTTCATTCCCATTTAGTGTTACAGTTACCACCATTATTTCGAAAAATAAACTAGTTTTAAAGTTTTTTTTCTCATTTTACGAGGTGCTATTTTTCAGTAGCGTCTTAATTTGCCGTTATGCAATTCGCTGATTAATGGAGTAATTCATCAGTCGGCAACCTAAATTGACTAACGATATACTTTGGCGTTTAGTGTGAACAGGAGATCAACCTTAGGGGGGGGGGGGGATCATGTATTATGCTATAGACTTGTTGCCTACATGGTAATATTGACAGTATAGTTGCTTCAAATTGTACGTTGACTCCTTTCAAAAAATACCTTGATATTTATTTATCAGTTGCTTTAAACTGCTAAATTAGTGCTACGGTGATTCACATCAAAATATTTCAGACATAAGTACATTTTTTGTTCAAAAAATTGACAAAATAGTGACTACAAAGAGTTAAATTTTTAAGTCACTTTAATTTAGACGTTAAACCTACGTCTAATTAAAAACTTTAATCTTAAAAACGTTATTTTTTATTTCGAAAAAAAAAAAACATTTTCCAATGCTACTCAGTCGGAAAGCAAGGTTCAAAATACAGCCGCGACTCACTCAAAGTGGGCTCGAGATCGATCGGTCGATCGCGATCAACGATTTGCTGATCGCTGGCAGTCGATCGGTAAGGCGTCGGACTTGTGACCGGAGGGAACCGGGTTCGATCCCAGCCGATCAAAGATCCATCGTCTTGATTAATGGTGGCTGGGGGACGTTAAAAATGTTGTGGTCACAAAGTCCTCCAAGTGAATCGATACCTCTGGGGGTGCTGGGCCAAGGGATTGCTCTTCCTTGGTCTGGTTCAAAAATACATAATAATAGAGCGCTCTTCAGGGTCCTATTCCGGTTAAACCACGAGTTGTGGTAGGTACGGGGGACCTGGAGTGTGTGGAGTATGGAGTGACAGCTGGCAGTAATTCATCCATAGCAAGATAAAATTCATTTTACAAAACAAATAACTCCACAAATCATCATTGCCATTGAAGAGCACTGAAATCAGAACGTGCATGTGTTGTTCCTGTATAAGATGCAATCCGAATAAAAGTTTTTGTGTCTTCTTCTAACCCATTTAATAGGGTAGAATGATTAGGGAATGAACACATAAGACATTCGAAGAAAAATGGTCACTATGTCCTGCCCAGTGAACAAATTTATTTCATTCAAAACAATAATTTCAGAGTACCGTAAAGTCGGGTTACATGGACCCTAGGGGTTACTTGAGCCCATTACAGTAAAATGATAAAATTTTGGTTTGGTACTTACTAGTTGAAGACTTGCACGTAGTTCCTCGTTTCTCCGCTAGGTAGAAGCACTCTGCAGTCTCTAACGCTAGTACCAAGCCCAGATTTTATCATTTTACTGTGGGCTCAAGTAACCCCCTTGTGGGTCCAAGTAACCCGACTTTACGGTGCCGGGAAAACTAGTGTAGCATTAAAAATAAAAAAAACGTATGTGAGATTCTTAAACAAAAAGTGTATTAATTTCCTTTAAAATTAGTACTTTTTTAATTAAAATATGAAATGTGTCGTGCGTGACATAATGGTGGCCTTTTAGTAGAATGGCCCACGTACTTTATTTTTCAACCGTTTAAACTATTGTTTCTCAAGAAAAAAGATATATTTCCTTTCATTGGAGGCTTAGCTTTAAAAACCTGCAGTTAGGTTCGACATTTGCTACATTAATAAAACAAAAATATTCGCTAATTCATACAGAAAATTACAAGAGGTCAACATAAGGTGTCATGCACAGAATACATGCAAATAAATTAAATTAGAAAAAAATGTTTAATATAGCTGAGTGGAAAATATCCCTATTGCAAATGCAAAGATTTAAAAAAAATGCTGACTCCTGTTTAATTGAAATATTGAGATTTAACAGAAAATGCTGGTTAAGTTATACAGCATCATTGTCCCAGACGTGATGGTGAACTATTGCTTAAGGGGTTACAGTACCTTTCTAACAAATTTCTTTAATTTAAGTGAAAAAGTTAATTCTTTGAAATATTTGTTTCTGCACTTGTTTAAAAATCAATAATTTATTTTCAAACATCAAAAATTGTGAAAACTTTTTTTGAAAATTTGAAAAATGTAAGAAAATTTCAGTTTTTTTAAAACCCTAAGGCTTTTTTGTTTCTGCACTAATTTCAAAATTTCTTTTTGCGAAATGATCACAAGGAAAACCTCAACAAATCTGTGCATTCATTTTCTTATATTTTGATTAGAAAATATTTTGTGACCTTTTATGTAAAAAAATCTTAGAAAATTTTGTTCTTCGAGGTTTAACAAACTCTAAAAATTTTTGTAATTTATAAAACGCTTATTCAATGCACAGTTTTGTTAAATATATTATCCTGAATGCAAAAAATATTGCTTTAAAGTTATATCTTTAATAGAAAAAATTCCTTAGCATTTCTAGTAACATAGAAACACTAAAAACTGATCACCGAGAAAAAGCACTTTAAAGTTTGGCTTTTCCATTAGAACACATAGCATGTATGCCCTAAAGTCACTCATAACTTTTTAAATAAATTAGCTAGAACAATGCTGTTTTTTTCTGAGTGTTTTAAATAACTTTTACTTTTGAAATAAGCAATAAAATTTTTTTTGGTCTTTTGGTCATTTTTGAGGTACTGTAACCCCTTAAGCGCTGTTTTACGATCAAAATAGTATAACTTCGTTAAAAACCAGAATTTGGCACATGGTAGTAAAAATATTTTAAATAACATGAATGTAAATAAACATTGTAAACAATAGATGTTTTTACAGTATAATATAGCTAATTTTGCAGTAATTTTACAGTAATAAGCTGCAATTTTCTAATTTTACAGTAGTAGACTGTAAAATTGCTAATGTCCAGTAAAAAGCGTAAAGTTACTAGTTTCAGAGTTTATTATAGTGAATTTCAGTTTTAAGCTGTAACCTCTACTGCCAGTATTATAGTGTTGTTTTTACAGTATAATAAAACTAATTTCATGGTAATATTGCTAATTTTACAATAATAAACTGTAAAATTGCTAGTTTTACAGTTTAGAAACTGGAATCTCTGCTGCAAAGTATTATGCTGTGAAAATAGCTAATATTTCGCAGTGTATTTTTAAAAAATGGGAGAACTTTCAGTATTCCGCTTGCAATTGTTTTGGGGTATTGAACTGAGAAAACTTACACGTATGTGCACACCCCCAACCAGTAGGTTATTGTTGTTTATAGTCGTAGTTATAGGCATTTTCTTTTTGAAAATGTGTAGGAAATACATTTAACTGCAAATTATTCGTCTTAAGAAGAAAACTTTTGAATTTATCTTATTTTTTATTTAAAAAAAAGGAAATGAGTCAATTTCGTCCGCCAGTATGTTTTTGTCTCAATTTCTCCTTATGTATAAAAAAAGATATTTTCATGAGATAGAGCTGTGAATTAATTTTAAGTGGTGCTATTTAAGAGAATTTTTAATGAAAAGAAATAAGTTGTGGAAAACCAAGTGTATTTTAGGCAAAAACCGTAATTAATGCTTGTGTTCTAGATTACGAATTTGCTTTGGAAATGAGCCATTTTATTTGTCGGAAAACTAATATCAGTAATATGGAAAATTTAACTTATCGTTAGTAAAAAAAAAATATTTACTAAAAGTACTCATAAACATGAACACCAATGTCCTCCTTTGATTATTTTTGTCAACATAAATGGCGTCTTTTCCGGTAAAAATACGAAGACAAATTATGTGTCGAATAAAAGATATCTATTCATAGCTTTTCTCAACTACTATTTGTTCGAATTAAGAGCCAATCACAACCACACCACTGGAATGCGCTGAATGCTAAAATCATCCGGCAGGTGGCGGTAATAGATCCGAAATCCCTCGAGAATAGCCGGAACTGCCAGATGCAAGATTTCAATGAAATTCGAGAACCTTTTCTTTGTTATATTGCTTCCCGGAATATGAAGCAGCATTTATCGTCAAATATGTAATTAAGACGTTAATTGAAACCTCTTTGTTCGCTATTGACAAAAGTAGCATGTTAAATAACTTGTGAGGGTTACCAAGTGAGGTTTCATTGTTTTTCAATGATGTACTATGGTCGAAAATTATTTATTGCTTCATAACTGATTTATTTATACGGGAATGTTTTTCCTTTCCATCTTAAATGGTTATATTTTTTATTTTGAAATACTACACTCTTTTTTTTCCCTTGTAGTCGACTCATTTTTTTTCTGTTATTGTCATATCTTAAATAATCTATATCCATTCTATTTTCACGGTATTGCTCATTTGTTAATTTTAAATGCGAATAAAATAGGAGTGTTACAAATATTATGGGACACAATCATGTGATTTTTACTGTGTCCATACTTAAACCAAGTAGAAGGAAGTGTGCGTGTGCATTGTTAACATTACAAGTGTTATAGTGCATGCTAGTAAAAAATAACACTTTTAAAAAATCCACGAACAATATATTTCAAGGATTTTATAGAAACAACTTGAAGAAAAAATGTATGGTAAAATTTTAAACACATTTATCTTTTTGAACATTGTTAAGAACATAAATTTAAAATAGCTTTAAAATACTTGCGTTCAATGATGCAGTTCTTTGCTTTTCTTATAACAACACAATTTTATTTTGTTTATGACAATGAATAAAAATACATTGATTCTTAAACTAAAGTTAGTTATCAACAGTGGTTTGATTACTTAATGAAATTGCATAACTAATTTTTATTAATTTTACCGATTTTTTTATTAATTTTGAAGAATTTTGCACTTTGAAAAACAATGAAATCAAAATTTTAGAGACTGCAAAACAATTTTATTGCGGCTTAAAGTAAACCATATTTTTAGTTATTGTTTCCCATTTGAGAAGATCATATCCTTTTGGGGTATCTAATGAAGTGATAAACACAAAAAGTGTTTTTAACTGTAAAAAAGTTGATACACTGAAAGTAGATTTTTACAGAAAATAGTGAATTTCAACAAAAATAAGCTTTTTTTTTCTCTTTTTCTTTCATACAAATAACTTGTCAAAATGAGTTATTTATGTCTTATTAAATAATAATTTTACGTTTCAGAAAGGTGCAATAAATCTTTAAGAAAAAAATACTTAGGGTGTTCACCTACCTTAAAAGACATCTGCCCTTGTTGATAGTAAAACTTTCCAATTTTTATTTTCATGATTTGTGCACATCTTTTATATTCTCATTCGTATGCAATCAAGATAAGGTGAAAGGCTTTCGCGGTGATCAATCTTTCTCGCTCTTACATGGATACAACGGAAAGAGATAGACGCGATTTCCGTTCCTATATTTATTCGTACTCCATCTATCATTCCTCTCCCTGAGTGTAGTTTCAGCATTGTGGTAATAAATCATCATAAACTCAGAATAGTTTTCTGAAAACGTCGCACGATGTTTGGTAAGAAACTTTGCTTGAGAAAGGGAAAGTATCGAGAATTAAACGTAATGGCTGGAGTTAAAATCCGGGCTGCGGAGTCGGAGTCGTGGAGTAATGCTGCTTTTGAGTTAACGAAGTTGAAGTCGGTACCGTAAACTCTCACTTATACACCGCCTCATTTATGCGCTTTTTTCACTTATACGACGATGTTGAATGGTCCCAACACATTCCATAGCAAAATAATGATAGTATCATTCGTTAATGAGTCGTTCTATAGATAAATATTTCACTTATGCGCAGAATTTTCCGGAAAATGTAAAGCAATTAATTTATTTTCATTAAAAAATAAGCATTTTTCCTCACTTTCCTCTTTAATATTTCGCCTTTATTGCTCACAGAAGGCATTTTCTTCGCATGAACTAGAGTTCGGATTGGAACATTTATCAATTATGTATCGTTTTAGGGGAAAAGTTTGTAATTAGATATGCTATAATTTTTGCTTTCTCTTTATCATTATAGTTACGTTACAGTAATTGTCAAACCGTACTAATATAACCCTTTTCCATAGAAATATTCTTATTACTGCTCTCATTAGAACCTATGTTGCGTTTTAGTCCATTAAATAGGTTTGTTCACTTATACGTCTCTCTCACTTATGCACCTTTTTCTGTTGTTCCCTTGGGCCGGCGTATAAGTGAGATTTCACTATAATTTTGTTTCACAACA
Organism: Uloborus plumipes; assembly: GCA_038373865.1. Classification (NCBI taxonomy): domain Eukaryota; kingdom Metazoa; phylum Arthropoda; class Arachnida; order Araneae; family Uloboridae; genus Uloborus; species Uloborus plumipes. The sequence goes on along the minus strand of JAXGGA010004499.1, from coordinate 45,851 downwards.
CTTCTAGTGCTGCCGAGTCGGATTCTGACTGATTTTGAGTAAAAAAAATCGCAGGATCTGAAATTCCAATAGTTGAAGTCAGAGCCGGTCATCCTTTGTATTCCGCAGCACTAGTTAAAACCAATATAGATGCGCATTTAGATAATTAATCATATTGGGACACACTTGAAAGATACTGGAACGGTACAGGAGATCTGGAAATATTTGAAGTCTTGGAAGTTCTTCACACACTGCAAATACCGAAATTATACTATATATTTACTGAAAGACTTAAAACATAGTGAAGTATATTTTATACGTTGCTTTTTATAGGTTTTTTTTATTAACGTATACTTATTTTACGTTTTTCATTCTTACGTTTTTTTTTTCATACAGTCCTGTCAAAATATATAAACGGTGTTTCACTGTGTAGAGAATTAGAATAGAAAATGAAACATCAATGCTTGAGTTGTAAAGTAAACTATAAATCAGACTGATTAGCTTTTTTGTTTTTCTTTTTTTTAGTTATATAAACTGATATTTTTATCCTGCCAACAAATTGTAAAAATATTATAATTAAATATTTATTCCAGAGATAAACTGTTAATAGTAGAAAATCTTAATTTTTTAGGCAGTTTAATTCAAGTTGAATCGGAAAGCAAAATTGCTTTTGTAAAAAATGTTTTAGTTTAGGTTTGAAAAAAAAATCCTCTTTAACAATTGTTTGATTTGAGGTTCTAAAAAAAATTTGATGTGAGAACAATTTACGTCTGCCGCTGATGAATAATTTTTAACGAAATGTTGCAAAGAGAAATAAGCAAATGATTGAAATGATAGCTGTAAGGGGTGAAGGAAAGTCGTTACATACATAAAATAATTTGTACATTAAGTCTGCATCATTTTTCAACAAAACATCAATACAGAACAAAGCGTATTAAGTGAAAGGAAACTAACTTGAAGTATATGTGTGATTGAATTAGAAGTATGAAGTGATTGAATTAGAAGTATATGTTATGAAGAAAAGTGTATATTTTATCCATGATTTGCGCATGTATTACCTTGTTTTTTCTTCTGCCATTAGACTGAAATAAACTTTTTTTTGTAAAATGATACCGAATTTCTTTTTTTTTTTTGTGATGCTTTACGGAAATATTGGATACTGATATTTGAATAACCAGATCAGCAGATACATCATTAATATAAATAGCGTACATGTATTTCAGACGTATAAAGAACCTGTGAAACAGGAGCTGGTTACGGAAAAAGAAATATATAATTATTCATATAATTTATTCTGTTATCTCGTTAGCGTTCTTTTCACGTTTTTACCACAAATGCTTAGTATTAACATGCGGTGACGTATCAAACTGATAAAACAAACTGTACAAACCGTCATACCACATTGGACGTTATGTTCTTCCATATACTTTTATGCAGCTTTTCACTGCAATTTTGTATCTCTAAATGTCATGTAAAAAATAAAAATAATAAAAAAAAAGCTCATAAGAAATTTATAAGTCATGAGAGAGCTGAAGAAAATTTTCGCAAAATACAAAGCTTAGAGAATATCGTTCAAAACCAGTCTTGTATTTCATATTATTAAAGTAAGCTTAGTTGAACACTAATATACTGATTGGGTATATTTTTGTGCATCTTTATTCACAATTAAATTGAAAGCATAAAAATAATTATAGTCAAATTTAAGCCATTAACATAATGGGACAATAAGCAATAATAAATTATTCATTTACACTCAAATGAACTCATCTTTCTTAATGTAATAATTTACGCAAAGACTTATGCTGTTGATATACAACTTATTTATTGACTAGTGTGCGTGAATCGGCTGCAAGGTCAATAAGTTTATAAGGTCAGTTTCCCGTAGTCCCGAGTAGTGACCTTATAACAAAGTCCAACCGCAAGCCTGTAAAGTTTGTTTTGTTACTTCGATTGTGTCATTGCACAAAAACCATATTGCCAAACGCAGTTGCATGTTGAATGTTACAACTCGGCTGTTATGAATAAAAAGGATTTTTCAACTTTAAGTCAGATTTTTTTCACAGCTGTTTTTCAATGTCAAGCGTTGGAATATTTCTGCTCCATTATGGGTGTAATGTTAAGATTTTTGAATTAATCATTAAATTTCCATGGATATCGAAACACTGGCAAAATAAATTTTATTTATTTATTTATTTATGCCAACGAATGCTTCCACAAGTGTAAGTAGCCACAATAGAAGATATAAGTATTTTTACTAAGAATCATATTCGATAATGCTGTACCTCAGAACCAGAACGACGTAAGTCTAAAAATGGCGATTGTCACTTTATTAGTGAATTGTATGTAGAATCTTATTCTACATCGACCCATGAGAGCGGTATTCTACAAAACAAATTCCTTCACAGCAATTTAGAAGCATTAAAAGAGCGCGAATCCCATCCTTTGCATGCATCTGACAATAGCTTTTTGCTTCTCCTGAAAAGTTACAAAATTGGACTTACGTTAGTCTGGTTCTGAGGCACAGAATGATGTTTCGTTTTTTATAAAATAATACTTTTCCTCCATTTTTAAACACGCGTCAACTTAATGTTTGATTTAATTTGTAATATTTCAATGTGTTTTTCAACAAAACAATGATTTGCAAAGCAAAACTGAATGTTTGGGTTAGACACAATGTAATCGGCGTACTCAAATGTTTTGAGCATTTTTACAGCCAATTTTCACAGACAAGTACTCGAATTCATCCTTGAATGAATCCCTATTATTCCCATACATAGTGTAATTTTTGTAAACAAACTTTAAATTTCTCCTTAAAGCTCAAAAATTAAGACCAATTTAGCGAATATTTTTAGAACATTCATCTCAGTTAAAAATTTTTGATTCGCCTTTTGTTTCGGAGTGCAGAAAAATGCAAAAAACATAAATAAATAATCGTAATACTACAGAAATGTTGCAAATTTTTTGAATAAATAAAGGTAAGAAAAGTACGATTTTTTTCTTAACTGGATAATATTTTAAGATATATAGAAAAACGAATCAATGAGGCACAAAGATAAAAGAAGAATTGATGCATTATTTAGACATTTCAAGAAAGCTCTTCTGCAAGGATTTTTGCATTCATTGTGCATTTCACTGAAAACATTTGATATTCACGTGCATATAAACACATTATAATACAATCATACGAAGTATAACTCAAAAATCGTTCGTAAATAACTGAAACTTGCTTTTAGAATAAAAATTGCAAGTGTCCTGTTATTACTTTTATAAATGCTTTGGAATGCACTTTCTTTGTGAAAAAAAAAAAAAAACTAGCAAATGAAATAAAATAGAAGCAACACCCTGTCTGTGAAAATTACCTTTCAACAACCTAAGACCAATAGGAATGCGAGCCCAATCCGTGACGTCACCAGATGAAGTCTGCTCATGCGCAGGTCGATAAGCATCGTCTTCTGCCAAGGGATTGATACGCTCAAAATTTTCCAGCTTATCCTTTCTAAAATGTATGTTTTGGTGGACATTGGTTACAGTTATTTCTCGTTTTTCGCCTTATGGGACTCGATAAACGGACTTCGTACTCCAGAAGGATGAATTCCAGCTTTCACGTTGTAACTTTCAGTCAAAGTTTGTGTATCTTTATGTGAAAAACTTTAATTTTAATTGATGTTTGGCTTCCGATATAGAAATGTGTGCTTAATGATTAAAACTACTAAGAAAACGATATTTTGAAAAAATATTTCGTCCTCAAAAAGCATGAAATCGTTAACGTAAAAATGAAATGATCATTTTGAAATAATAAAAACAGGTTTTTTATTCTCTTGGATATAAACGTACAAAAGAATTTCAGAAAATATTGTTTCATCTTTGTTGATCGTAAATGTGTCTTCTGAATTCTTTCAAAAGATAGTTCAAGTTTGAAGATATGGCTTACTTCAGCTAATAATTTACTTTCAAACCTTTAGGAAAACTTTAAAAAAAATGTATTAATGTAATCTAATTCATCTAAACCTATTTAAATTATTCCTACATTAATTTCAATGGTTTTTAAAACGTATGTCTGAAATATTAGAGTTTGAAGAGAAAAGTGAACTGGATAAATGTATTTAGTAAGACAACAATGTAACAACTTATTGTTTTCATATTACAAAACTCTAGTGAAGAATCATTGGAAAAATCCTAAATCTCAATAATAATATAATCGCTGAAACTAAAAAATTTTTACGAAGTCTGCATACAAGGGCAAATATATTTAGATTTAAATAATTGTCGATATTGGCATGTCCGATAATTTCGTTTTGAAGAGTTTTTGTAAAAAAACTAATGTTCATAAATGAAAAGCAGTATATAAACACTAAAAGACTTCAGGTAAAAGAGAACTTCAGGTAAATTTCATTTCACACGAAAAATTTATGTTCGGCTATATTCTTTTTTATACAAACGGCAATTAAAATGTAGTGCCATTTATTAGGCCAAAGAAACTTAAAGAAAAACACTACAATACAAATGTTATCAAGTGTCTGGACGAAGATAAGAACTTTTCCGCGAAAAAGCACATTTTTTTTTTTCACTCTTCAAAAATCAATTTTTAACTAAGTAATATTTAAAAAATTTCTTCTCTCCTTTCTATTTGTTCACCACAACTATTCGTTTCCTTCAATGTGATGTGGAGTAATGACCAATCAAAAACTACTTTTTCTTGAGAGATTTTTGGTATATACAATTTCTTGTTAAACTAATTAATCAGAAATTTAGGTACATGTACATTTTTTTTATAGCTTAAAATTATCTTTGAGCATCAATTTTGCTTTTACATACTAAAATCAGATGTAGTTTAATACATTTTTTAAAAATTAATTCTCCATGCTATGTATTAACAATGCATAGCATATTTATATTCCTTCGATTCCTATTTATATTAATTATGTTTAACGTCTTTGTCGCCATTCTTTGTTATCGTATCTTTGAATTTTTTGAAATGTTGCTCCAATATCCATAAGGTGATAGAAATATCATTTAAAGAATATCGTAGATATATTTGATTTGTGATTCTTTCCAATAGTTTGAACATATAGCTATGCGTAGCATTTAAAATTTTAAAATTTAAACTGTGCTTGAAATCACAGAAATATTTTTAACTTTATGTATATAAAATTTTAGGATTTAAATGTTCACATTTCGTAGTTTTATAATTTCCCTTCTGCTTTCCCTTTTAATACTGTAAATAAGCTCCTCATTTGATGTATAAAACGGAGAAAGGATTTTTTCTGTTCAGTTTTTAACCTTTAATTACAAAATTTAAATTTGCTGATGTGCAATTGAGACTTAAAAATGCTTGTTGCTTCCAAAAATTGTAGAAACGTTTAGAATAAGTAAGCAATAATTGAGTCGATGAATCGCATTAATATATAGAGATAAGCTAAGTCTAAAGATAATCATATTAAAATATCAATCTATATCTTAGACAATCTTTTTCCTGTATTTTAGCATTTTTAGTGAAACAACAATCAATTTATTTCTGCTACAGGAACTTAAACCAAATGACATGTAGTCCATGAAAGGATAATTAATAGTTGTCATCATGAGCTTAAGTAGCTTCTAAAGCTGTGATTCTACATGCACTATCTTAAATCTTACACTTCATATCAAATAAGTACAAACCGCCAAAGTAAATTTTCTAGCAGTTCTGTACATTTATAAAGATATTTATTACTAAAAAAAGTTTAAGCCAATAATTTTATAGCAAGAACTATCTTTCAATTATCATTTGAGCTTTTATCAAAACTAAATTTATTTCTGATTTAATAGCATAATAGATGTCAAACTAAGCTTTTCTTGACCTCTAGTTGTCAGTTTATTATTCTCAAAGTTCGTACCGTGAAATGTTTGCTCAATATTTATGTCCTTTCAATGTGCTTTATAACAGATGTTGACATATCAAGTATAGTTCTCTACCTCGCAACACAAAATTGCTCTTTTCGTCGAATGTTATTTTGGAGCTATGCTGCGAATATTTTCAAAAAATATTTTTCTGATTTTCTCTAATGTAGTGTAAGGAATTTAATGGTATAAACCTCAAGCTCCTCTTTATTCGTGACTAAGTAAAAGGCTATTTTTATGAGGTTAAAATAAAAAAGGTATATTAAAGAAATGTAGTCAAAAGCTGGTACATAAAATGATACATGCCAACGGTCAAGTTTAACCATAAGATCTCGATCTGATGTGTGTATAAGTAATGAAACCTGCTCAAACTTTAATTAAACTTTAGACAAAAAAATATTTAAATCGAATTTAAGATTAAGTTGAGAATAGTAATAAAAAATTTGTTAAATATCAGAAGTTAAAGCCTCAGTTTCAACAGTAATAAGAAATGTTTTAAATAACAGAAGTTAAAGTCTCACACAAACATTCCAAAAATTAAGCTTGGGTTTCCAAAAAAACCCTATTCCAACAGTAATGTGTAGTCCATAGTGATTATGAAATTGAATAAATTTCCAAGAGATAGTCTAAGTTACCACGTCATCTAAGTTACTGCGCTTTTCCGAGAATATTTCTTTGATATGTTAGTCTCCTCTGTTAATGGTATCATGTGCGTAAAGAGCACAATTGATTCTGAACTTTAAAATCATTAAAAGTAAAGAAGTAACTGGATGCTGGATTTCCTATTGACTTCTACAGAATGAAAGCTGGTCCGTTGAACAAACTCTTCAACTATCATGCAAACTACGCCCGTAGTCTTTACTGCGCTTACCTTACCATGATAACTATATACAAGTCATGTTGATGCAGTGAACAGTTCATTAAACAAAAGGTTCGAGCTTTTTCTGTGACATGCATTATAGCCTATCAACGTTACTTCACATCATTTTCTGAGAATGACATTATTCTATGCCACACCTTGAAAAACTTTTGAAAAATAAATAAAAAAAACATTCCGACACACCATGAGTGAGAAACGGGGAAGTTATCTCACGGACACATGTCATTTGCACATCCCATGCCACTCGAATTCTCGGTGCTCAGCTAAAAGCCACAGTTCCAGCTGCCTCAGCAGCCAATTCGAGAACCACTATTTCGAAGGAGGAGGTACTGGTCCTCTGTGGTTCACCAGGGGCGACGACGAGTTCCCCAGACTCCTGGCGACCCCTCCTTCCTCCTCCAACAAGGATCCTGAAACATCAACAAGAAGGAGCAAAAGGAAGAGGAGGAAGAAGAAAGTGTTCGCCATCGAAGTTGTTCCTGGAAGTGGGAAGAGGGCCAGCAGGAAAGGTAGTCACAAGTGTCGCCGAGGTGGTGTTTGCAAACGACAAAGACTGCATTCAGAGGACAGTTCGAATAGGAGAAGCAGTGGCGTGGGCAAGGAGGTCGAACATTCTAAGAGAGCCCGCCTTGCTGTGGGGGTTGTGGCCCTCTCTCTCATCATGCTCAGTTTCTTTCTTGTCGGGTTGACCTTGAGGATGGCACCCATCATTGACGAGCTTGGTAAGTTACTATTTAGCACACTGCAAAAAATGAACTGTTATTTTTACAGTATAAAACTGGCAGAGGTTCAAATTTAAAACTGTAAAATGCACAGGAATAAACTGTAAAACTTGCAATTTTACAGTTTCTTACTGTAAAGTTAAAAATGTTACAGCTTATTGCTGTAAAATTTAGCTGCATTAAATTGTAATAACAACAGTGTAATACTGCCAGCAGAGGTTCCAGTTTAAAACTGTAAAATGCACGGTAATAAGCTATAAAATTAGCAGTTTTGCTGTTTAATACTGTAAAATGAGCAATTTTACAGTTTATTACAGTAAAATGATAAATTTTTACAGTTTATTACCATGAAATTAGCTTTATGAAACTGTAAAAAAAAACATTTATTTTTACAGTGCATGATACATTAAATTATACAATGATTTCTTTACGAATGCGTATAACCTACAAACAGAGATATTTGGTAGTAAAACCTCGAAAAAGTGAAATAAATGACATAATTAACGTTCATTTCTATAACGAGGAAATACGCGTTTGAACGAATTAGCAGCATTGTTACTCTACTTAGCTTTATAGTTTGTAAAAACTATAAATATTATGGGAAAGTATTTCGTAATCCAACAATTCTAATTCTATGATTTCTTTACGAATGCGCATAACCTACAAACAGACATATATTGTAGTAAAACCTCGAAGAAGTGAAGAACATGTCATGATTAACGTTCATTTCTATAACGATGAAATAATCGTTTGAACGAATTAGCAGTATTGTGACTCTACTTAGCCTTATACCCTGTAAAAATTATCGGATATTATTTCTTTAACTTACGAGTCTAATTGCTGGTGGGGGTAGGGGGGGGCGTTAGATACAAGTTTTGTTCCTCATTTAAAAAAAATCATTTAACCTTTTTAATTTGTCTCTATTGTTGGGCTCTATCATGTCATAAAACAAAGTAATGTTTTCTTCATAAACTCAATTATGAGCCTAACTTTCAAAAACTGGTTGATATATGGAAACTCAAATGAGAAACTTTTCCCACTTTCAAGATTAAAAAATATTTATTATGGAACTGTAACTATCCAGTTTCTACTGATTTACGCCGAGATACAGATTTTTTTAAGGGTTTAAATAAATCCATGACACAGAGAAAAAAAATTGTTTTTTTTTCTTTAGAAATATTGACTTTTGCATGTGTCAATTCAACCAAACTTTCAATCAACCCAAAGGGTCTCCCATTTTGAAACTTACTGCAGATAGGGGATTGAACTTTCAGCACTTTTTCTGATGTTTCTATAGTGTAAGAGTAGAAAAAAAAAACATTCGAACTAATATGAAATATCTTTTACTCGATTGTTTTCTTTACATAGAAGTTAGTTGCACACTTTCTGATCAGCAAGTAGTTAAAAGAATAACTTAATTTTGATGAAAATTGGCGAGAAAGGGATTAAACAGCATTTATCTGAGTTTCGAACCTCTTGTTTCAATGGAACATACATACCAGGACATATAGTTTCCTAAGACCGAATGGAATAAATCTTATTTTTTAATTTTTACTTTAAATTGTATTTTCAGTCATTATTTTAATAATGTTTTCCCCTAGTGCTAAATATTTTCTTACGCGTGGAACTTTATCTATCAGAAGAACATTTTGATATTGAAAAGATTAAGAGAGTATGTCAACTCTATATTACTGAACCAATATAACAGAAATTTTCCCATGAATTCATTGCCCTACTCCATTTTTTTCATAATAATAAAGAAGCTTTTTAAGTCCTCGAAATAGTCTTGCACAAAATCATTGTTTATCTTATTTTATTTCATGCATCTATTTATTTATTTTTTTATTCATGACATTTGTTGCAGTTGAAATGGTAATTTTCTACTTTTATATGTTTGCATCCTAAATGTTTTGTTTCTTAAATCTAAGTTCCATTTAACGATATTAACACATTTTATACACATGTTTTCCACCCGCTATCCTTTTTATGTGTGGAAATATCGAGAATTACATTTATTAATCACCTAAAACATCGAAACTTACTGAACTAATCAAGCACAGTCTATTAAAACCCCCGCAGTATTTCGCGCAACGCGAGAACAGAATAATTTAATTAAACATTTCGCATTAACTGCAACTGCGTCTGTGTAACATTTACCAGAGTTGTTTCCAAGCTGCGTGGAATTTAACGTTCTCGTGAATCATGCATTCCCATGATTAAGGTAGATTCTAAAGGCGGCTTATTCTCTGCTTTACGGGCAAATAATGCCGACGATACTAAATCTCTAGAAAGCTTGCAGTTTTAAACTTTGGTGTAGGTGGGGAAATTTTAATTACTTAGTATTTATCTTCACTTGTTCTCAGCGGTGCTGTTCATCAAAGGCTGTTAAACAAATCGGAAATTATATTCATATTATATGACTTAAGAATTTCAAGTGTTAATTTTAACAATTTCTTTGAAAACTGTACATAATTTGAATAGTATTAAATAATTTATCATTTATACATATTTAAATAAATGTCATATTTCTACAGTTTCTGGATTCACAGTTGCTTCAGCTTATTTTAAAAGGTGATTTGCTACTATTTAACAAGAAAATCCGATTTTTTAGTGCATACTGTGGCTCTCAGAAATTACGAAGGTGGCTCTTCGTAAACCTTAAAAATTTGCAGTGAAGTTAAAAGCTCCTTTAACTCAATTTGAACATGAAGACCAATATTTTTTCATATCATCTCTGAGTCATTCTGAATTAAACCCTGTATTTTTAAAATATTAACTGATTTTTACGTAGTAGAGGAAGTATTGTGTTTTCGAAAAAAAACTCACTCAAATTTGGGTCTAAATTTGGATTTTGCTCACTCCCGAATGAATATTGAGCAGTCGTTTCAACCTGTCAGCACGTGCATATGTACCTACTAACATATCGCACCCTTGCTACAAAAGTGCCACAACTCAAAAAACTACGTTTTCCAGGAATTGCAAAAAAACTGTTCCGGGCTGACTAGGCACATTTTAGTATTTTTGAATTTGTCAATATGAAGACCGATTTATCTCAAACTATGATCGTTAGTTACGCACCTTACTCTACCAAGGCTGGACGACAACTGAAGATGTGGCATTTCAGTGGAAGGGGTCCTATGCATCTTGTGATAACAACAAAACGCCATAACTGCCCTTTGGCGGCTGATTTTTCAATGCAACTTCTGGCTCTTTTGAAGATTGGTAGAGACGTATAAACTATGTCTAATGACGGTCATAACTCAAAAATAACAATTTTTGAGTTGTGGCACTTTTGTAGCAAGGGTGCGATATAACCAGCCGAAAAATCCATTTCAACCATCCCCGAGTTAGTTACGACGAGTTTTCTCATGACGTCTGTATATACGTATGTGTGTGCGTATGTATGTCGCATAACTCAAAAACTATATGCCGTAGAAGCTTCTGGTCTGGTATGTAGACTCTGAGGGGGGTCTAGTTGTGCACCTCCCTAGTTGCATTCGAATCTTCCCAAGGGGGTGTTTTACCCCTTTTATGGGGTAAATCTGTTAATTTTAATGCAGACTTTTGAGATATGAATTGGAGCGACCACTTGGCGATATATCGCCAAGCTTTTGGTCGCAGTGTGTTTGACGCCAAATTGGCGAAAAAAAAATTTTTTTTTGAATGTGGGTTTAATTTGGCGCTATTGCCGATATTTTGCGAAAAATTCACTGAATAATGTCAAAATTGGCGATATTTAGGAAAATAATCATTGTAAAACATTTTTTTTTTTTTTTTTTGCATTGTTTCGTGGAAAACTAGGGGCTGTAAATGTTTGAATTGTTATCTTCCGCACTCCAAGCAAAAGTTTAGCACTTAAGACATCTACTAAGAAATTCACACGTAAAAGGAAGTAGTGTGGAGTCCATACCAGATTTTTTTTTAAGGGTCAAAAGCGGAGAAACAGAAATAAAACGCCATAAAAGTCTCCGTACACTGCAATATTTTTGGATAAATTCCTGATTAAAACTCACACCTGTTGGTTTTTCATTGCTCTTGTAGAACAATGAACGAATTGCTCTTGTATCAACACTTAAAAACGATTTGGCTGTTATTTTTTGTTTTTTACACCACAAATAATTTGTTGTTTTTAAATGTCTGTTATTCGTACAAAACAACAAACGCCATTAAAAATGTGATTATTTTCCATCATACTAGTCGTAAAACATCTGTAAATGTCACTAAATTCGTTAATTTATACCTTTCTACAGTGTGGTATGTGATGAAATGCTTTAGAGAAAAAAAATCGAAGCGAAACCAAGGTAAGAAAGGGTCAACTGACGAATCCTACAACGCGTTGTTAGAGATTTATGGTTAGAAAATTAATGAAAAATCTATTCTTGAGAGCTATGAAAGTTTCTGCAGAATTTAAAGAAGCGTTTTATGTTTCAATTTCCCCAAAAAAGTTCACCTAGTCTTTTAAACAGCTAGACTACTTGAGCATTTTACTCTCAAGAGAAAACTGGAGGTTAGAGTGCGAAAATCTGATGTTAAAATGAAAAGCGTACAAGAGCAGCATAATGGCTGAAGAGTGAATATATAATGGCTCAGACTCACAAAAAACTTACGAAATATATTCTCGGACGTTTAAAAGTCTTTGTGGATACTAAAGAATATTTTACTGAATGATAAAACAATGAAAAATGAGATTATTTACAAATATGCACAAAGAGTTCTTCTTCAAACCGTACGAAGACTTGAGTTGTTAGATCAAGTTCCTGATACTTTCTGATTATTAATTGCTTAAAAATCAGGTTTCGTTACGTTAATAAAATACTTCATGTAGTTTTGGTAATATACATCATAAATTTTACTATTAAACACCCATTCCGAAATATTAATTTTAATTGGCGAAAAAAGCTCTATTTTGTTGAAAATGGTATGTGTACGAACACTTTTGTGAGCCACTGTAGATAGGTGAAATCGCACGCATTAAAACTGGAGCCTTTTAAACTTCACATCAAAATTCTGCTTTAAAAAGAATCAACTAGTTAAAGAAGGAAGTTTTAGTTAAAGCTAAGAACACTAAATACTTTGTCTCTTTGCCATTTTAGAAAAATCTCTTTTTTTTTTCTCTCTCTTCGGAAACAGTAACACAGGATAAGATTTATTTATTTAGAGGAAGGATGGGCATAGTGGCCACTGCGAGCAAAGTGGGCACTTGAAGTTTTCCTCCCTATATAGTACTGCAGCCTAGCGGCAATTGAATCAGCTACTCGCTCGGTAGCCGTTGTTTTTGTGTTATAGTTTGGTGCCGCTCAGACGCAAACTCACGGAGATATATCAAATTTTTCACTTTTTCGACCCTCTAGTAAGAGGTAAGTGCATCACATGTTTCGCTTCAGTTTATTGTGGGACTAGGCGAAGCAAATTTTACATCAATGGTGCAAAACACCATGTTTCTAGCTTTGAATTCATATGTCTCAACAGTAGATACAACAACGGGTTGTACGTGAAATATTGTTCTTTCGAAAATGGTCGTGCTAGAGGGCGAAGTGGCCAGAGCCGTGGCCACTTCAATTGTCAGATTCGAAACGTCGATTGTTTTTTCTGTGGTGATTGTTACTCGAAAAGTAAGGACAACGAAGGCTGGATTAGATGTTCTGGGTGCCTCAAATGGGCTCACGAAGCCTGAACAGGAGACAAAGAGGAGGACGATGAGTTTGATTTATGTAAATATCAGTGATTTCATAACATCACATACTTTTAGTAATGCCTATTTTTGCTTAAAACCCTAATACAATTGTTCTGAATTCTGAAAATAAATGCGTTTCATTTTTTCCATACTATCTAAATCTATTTAGACAGTGGTCACTTTGCCCTACCTAGTGGGCCAAAGTGGCCACTTTGACAGCCTTTGGTAAAGTAAAAATTTCGTACAAATAAAGTTTAAAAATCTAGTTGTTTATATTTTTTAAGTAGGCCTAAGTAACCATACTAAATGTTGAAGGGATTTATAAAATGTTTCAATAAAGTTTAGGGGTGGAAAAAAATAGATGTTCCTTAGGATATCCGCTACGCCCAACCTTCCCCTACTCTTTCTTGGTACTCAACTCAACAACAAGCAAAGTTCCGCCAGTAATTCGTTTTTCTTAGAGCAGAGGAGTTTTTAGAGGATTTATAATACCCTGCAACTGCGGTCTGAACAGGTGAAAAGCAGGAAATTTCTCAACAAATATACAAAAATAACATTCCTCATCTTCACAGCACTCTTCTAAAAGCAGCAATTGCAGCTATGTTCCTCTATGCAGCAATTGCAACAGCTGTTCTGAAAATAAGTAATAATCCGAAGAAAATCGCATAAGAATACTTTTTTAAAACATAATTTAGTTTTGCAGAACGGAGATAATTTCATAGAATTTTTCTACGTAGTTGCCAACATTTCGTAGCAGAAAACCAACTTTCTTATGCCCTTTTCATCAAAACTGCTACACTGCGAAAAATAAGTTGTTGTTTTGACAGTATATCACTGAAAGCAGAGGTTTCAGTTTAAAACTGTAAAAGCGCAGTAATAAACTTTAAACTAGCTATTTCACAGTTCATCACTATTTGTAAAACTAGCCGTTTTACAGTTTATTAACTGTAAAATTAGCAATTTTACAGTTTATCACTGTAAACGAGCAATTTTTACAGTTTACTACTATAAAATGAGCAATTTCAAAGTTTATCACTATAAAAACAGTGTAATACTGGTAGCAGAGGTTCCAGTTTAAAACTGTAAAATGCACAGTAAAAAATGCACAGTAACTGTAAAATTAGCAATTTTACAGTTTATTACTGTAAACTAGCAATTTTACAGTTTATTACTGTAAACTAGCAATTTTACAGTTTATTACTGTAAACTTGCAATTTTACACTTTACTACTGGGAAAATTAGCATTTTTTTCCAATTTACTATTGCAAAATTACTATAAAATTAGCTATATTATACTGTAAAACAATATTCATTTTTTACATTGTAACAGTAAAAAAGTCAAAGTTGGAACAGGGTGTTTTCAAAATTCCAACCGTTTCTCTAAAACTAGCAATTCAATCACTTGCTTGAAAACCCGATATTTTACAATTTTTTAACTTCCACTTGTTCTTGAGCTCAAACCCATGTTTTCGCGGAAAAATTATGAAAAATCACGAAAATTTGGGTTCCAGAAAATTCTGGCGGACAATCAGGAGCATTTTTTTTTAATTAACTAGTAAAATCCAAGCACAAAAATAATATGTATTTGGTATCCTTGGGCTCTATATTTCAACAAACTGAAATAGTTAATGATTCGAAGTTCACCCCTATACTCCGGATTTTCGAATGTCAACTGTAGTGTTTTTGAAAGAATGACAATTCAAAACAAGGCATGGCTGTCGTCAATATAGGCAGCACTCTGTGAAGTTGACATACAAAAAGGTTTTTCCCTACGGTATTTTTTTTTCTACATCTGAACATACTAACAAACTATGCAAGAAATTAATTTATTCAATACTCTTTCATATAAAATAAAATGTAAAATATTTTGGGGGGAGGGGGGGGAGATGCTTTTAAGTGCTCTTTTCCGAATTTGTACTTATTTTCCGGACTACTCGCGTACAATGCTTGCAAAACCTATTTATTCCATGAGAACTAAGGCGTTTCAACCAAGAACAGAAAGATATAAATTAATGAAGCAAAAAATTGCACAAATTACTGAATACACGTGTTTTGGAATTGCAAAAAAAAATCTTTTTTTTAATGCCGACACGAGATAATTTTATGGATGAACTTCCGATCAAGAATCGCATTTAAAAGGTTGTTTCACGCTTTAAATAAAAAAGGAAACAGCTTAATGTTTCATGAATTCAAAAAAAGCAGTTTTACATCTTCCCTTCTTCTGCTTGAAAATAGGGAAATGTGTTACTTTCTTTTGTTGAATATGCTTACATACATAAGCTCACTTCTGCATTAAAACAGGTTCTATGGATCCCTAAAATACGTGTATGCGATAAATTGCTTCAATTGCTTTCTATATGCCACTTCAATTGTGTTCTCACGACTAGCGTTGCTGATCGACATAAGCTGAACTCGATTTTAAACAAGGGCGGATCCAGAAAATTTTCAAGGGAGGGGCGATTGATATTATAACTTACTTTTTACTATATAAATTGGTTTGCAAATACAGATCACATATGTTTTGGTCTTCTATTCCGAAAAATTTCCGGGGAGAGCCCAAATTTCCTTCCTTCAACGTCATTAAAACTCGTCTAAAATTAAGTTTCTTGAACTTCAATGTGATAAATTTACTGATGGAGGGGTCTCAAGAGAGGGGCGTTGGCCTCATCGCCCCTCCCTTGGATTCGCCACGGATTTTAAATACGATACAAAATCGATTTTCCCCGGAATCGGGTGGCACGGGTATCGCGAAAAACGAAAATCGCGGATAATCCGAAAAAAGCATGAAATAAAGATGAAAAATATCTTTTGTTTAAAAATAATTGCATTAAACTTAAAACGTGGGGTAAGAAATGTTTTTAAAAAAATTAAAGTCATGCTTTTTCGAAAAAATCAGTTAATTTTATTTTTGCTCTGCCTGAATCACGTTAATTGCCTGAATAAAGAATTTTTTTCTGAGACCCTCGCTGATAATCAAGAGTTTACTGTAGCAAATTCTATAAATATGGCATGCAGGGTATTTTTCTTTTGATATGTCTACTTGCCTTTTTGATGTCTTAAAGCCACAAGAATCGTGTACCACTAAGCCAAAAAAAAAATGTTTCGCAGTCCTAAAGTTGTGTTTTAGCGTAAATTTCATTCCGCGTATGTTTCGGACAGCTGTTAAGAAAATAGAATTCTCGTAACTTTTAAATTTGAATTCTTCCAAAACAGCGATGATACATGTGCGATTTGTTCTGAGTTCACAGCAAAGTCAAATCTCTTTTTAAAATTTGAAGAGGCAAGCTTTGCTGTGCTTCATGATACATAATATAAAAATTAAAATATCCTTGGGTATTTAAAAAAAAACTGTTAAAACATTTTTACAAATGAAGATGGAAGTTTTCATAATTCTTCTAATTCTTTGGACTATCTTTTAATATGACGAAAAGATTATTTGAGTCCTGATTCTTTTCTCTGATTCATTATGTGATTCTTTTCGAATATGACTCATGAATTATTAATTTTGTATGTGTGCATCAGACTGTTAGGGATTTAAATCTAAATCCACAAACTCTTGAATTTGAATATTTTAAAATTTCGTAGTAGTCAGGAAGTTAGTAATTTATTTTGTTTTTCTTTTCTTTTTTTTTTCTTTTGTCCGTATGGTATTACAACGAATATGTCAATTTAAAAATTGCACAATGGTTACTCCTGTGATGTACGCGAAATGGTGAGGAAAAGCCTTTATATTAAAGTAAGGTAAAGCGTTTAGCGTTGAGGAATTAGACTAAGATTCTGATTTCCCGTTCGGACAGATGCTGTAGTGTAAAATGCTAAAATGCGTCTGAAAAGTTAGATTCTTAACCCATTAACGCCTGACATTTTTTTTTCCAAAGATATTTTGCATACTGGTTACACGGCTACAGAACATACTTTACGATGGTTATGTGCTTTAATCTGTTAATAATGAATTGAAACAATACCAAAGTAATAATTAAACACTATTATTTGGTTAAAATTTTCATTTTTGCTAAATTCAGACACTTTTTGGTCCGCTCCTAAAAAGGGACGGTGGGCATTAATGGATTAATGTCCTAAAACTTTCTCAAATTAGTGAGCCAATCATCCTTTTAGATCTTTGAAAATTTTAAGAACTATTTATTTCTGTTTTTCAATCTTTTGCCTCTGAAAATGATTATTTTTACGAAAATTCATTCGCGGCTCATAGGGCACTGCCATGAGGCACTGTTTATTATAATAAAATAATCAAACTAAAATTGTGTTAAACACTTGAGTGACTACTCTGAGAGTCAATAACAGAAGGGATATAATCATAATTCGTTGTTAATCATTTCATCGTAACCGTTGCTGATAGTTTCAGCCTCTTTATGATAATTTTGTTTTTAAGAACTTCAACTTACATTTAATAGAGGGCGTAGCGGCCCACACTGTATTTAAAGGATATAGACGCATTAAAGTTGTAGTTGTGAGCAAACGCTATGTGTGTGGTTTTCAATTATTTTAGCTCTGTCGAACATAGGTTTTATATACGAAGGACATTGTTCCTGAGCTGAATGCAAGAAAAATGCATTTCTGAGTAAATATCGTGCAATCACTAATTAGTTCCAAGACGAAGCAATACTTCTCTCAAAGTAAATTATTTAATGTTGGTCCCACTTCACTTATTTTTCAAGTTCTCTGTTATCTTTAATAAATCTCTCACGCAAGAGTTCAAAAAAAGTTCCTTCCAGGGCTTTAAATGAACCTACCTTTATTTTTACCAGGTATGTTTTCTGTCATGAATTAAGTAACTAACGCAGTTGAATTAAGATGTGTTCCAACAGTGCAATTGTTTCAAATACACTTCTTTCAGTTACCACAACATATGAAAATGAAATGCATCTAATTTAAGCAGAACGAAAGCTATGCTCTGCAAAAAATAAATTGTTGTTTTTACAATACAATACTGGCAGCAGAGGTTCCAGTTTAAAACTGTAAAAAAACACAGTAATAAACTGTAAATGTGATAATCTTACAGTTTATTGCTATAACGCAGCAATTTTACAGTTTTTTACCACAAATTCAGTTTATTATTGCGAACTTCGCTGTAACAAGAAGTTCTGTCAAGAACTAAACGAGCCTACTTTCCCGCACATCGACATCGGCATTCTCTGATCATTATTCTCTTGATTATCTGAGACTTAAAATTATGTCAAACATACCTTTTTAGCACTTAGAGCTGATTTCGAAAAGCAAAATATACCCCTTTCATCAGATGAAATAGACACGTAAAAAGTAATTAACGAATAAATAAAGTTTTGTCGCACCTTTTAAAGAGTGTAACTGTTACAGTTCCTCCGTAGAAAAAATCCTCCATCGTTTTCAAAATAATAATAATAATAATAATAATAATAATAATAATAATAATAATAATAAATAAATAAATAAATAAAAGTACAAAGAGCATCAAAACACATTTTATCAAAGAAAGAAAAAAAAAAAGAAAAAAAACTCGTCCGTTAATAAAATGTCTCGAATTTCACTTTTAATCTGTTGCCAGTTGTTAAATATAAATAAAAAATAAAATGTTCTCGTGAATGAAAAATTTTTGTTACAAAAAAAACATCGTTTGCCAAAAAAAAAAAAATAATAATAATAATAAATATAATAAAACAAATGAATAAATAAACAAAAAATCGTCTGCACAGTCAGTAATTTTTTTTCTGAGCCTACATTTCCGCCATGTTTGCGGAGTCGGAATCAGAGTCCTCACAGAAAATTACTCAGAAAAGTACGTTACAAACATTATTTATCAAAACCATTTTCTTACAAAGTTAGTTTGAAGGAAATCCGACTTTAAGTTCAGGATCAACATTAAACTTAAATTCCCCGTAGACGCTAATGTTATTTTTTTTTCTGAACGGTTCAATATTGAACGAAAAATGGTTCAAATCAAAAAGCGAAATATGGGAATGTATGGGAAAGCCTCTCCGAGATCTTTCAAACAAAAAAAGTTTATTCCATTCTGACGGTTCACTCAAAAGTTATTAGGTGGGGAAAGGTTGCTTGAACGGTTCAATGTTGAGCGAAAAAGTGTTCAAATTGAAAATTTAATTACGGTAATGAAGTATCCTTGCTGAGATCCTTCGAACAAAAAAAAGTTTATTTAAATCGGACTGTTCACTCAAAAGATATTGGGGGTGACAGCTTGATTGAGCGGTTCAATGTTGAACGAAAAATTGTTCAAATCGAAAATGTAGATACAGGAATGAAGTATCCTTGAAAAGATCTTTCGAACAAAAAAAAGTTTGTTCAAATCGGATTGTTCACTCAAAAGTTAGCATCGCGGGACCGGTTGTTTGAACGGTTCAAAGTTGAACCAAAAATTGTCTAAATCGAAAAATCAAATATGGGAATGAGCTGCACTCGCTGAGATCTTTCGAACAAAAAAAAAATATTCCATTCGGACGGTTCACTCAAAAGTTATTAGGTGGAGAAAGGTTGCTTAAACGGTCCAATGTTGAACCAAAAGTGTTCAAATTGAAAATTTAAATACGGTAATAAAGTATCCTTGCCGAGATGCTTCGAACAAAAAAAAGTTTGTTTAAATCGGACTGTTCATTCAAAAGTTATTAGGGGTGACAGCTTGTTTGAACGATTCAGTGTTGAAAATGTAGATACGGGAATGAAGTATCCTTGAAAAGATCTTTCGAACAAAAAAAAGTTTGTTCAAATCGGACTGTTCATTCAAAAGTTAGCATCGCGGGACAGGTTGTTTGAACGGTTCAAAGTTGAACCAAAAATTGTTCAAATCAAAAAATCAAATATGGGAATGAGCTGTACTCGCCGAGATCTTTCCAACAAAAAAAAGTTTGTCCAAATCGGAATGTTCATTCAAAAGTTATTAGGGGGGGGGACAGACAGACCGACCGACAGACCGACCGACCGACGCACAAATTCCCCATCTCAATACCCTACTTTCAAATTTTTAATTTTTCGATATTCATTTTACCTTTTTATTTTTTTAACTTGGCGATATTTTTGGACTTGGCGATATTTTTTAGATGTATTAAGCTACTTTTAATACTTTTTTCGTCTTTCTTTTATTTTTAACGGGAAAGTAGGCTAAAAACGGCAGTATAATACTGGCAGCAAAGGTTCCAGTTAAAAACAGTAAAATGCACAGTAATAAACTAAAATTATGAATTTCAGTTTATTACTGTAAAGCAGCAATTTTACAGTTTATTACCGTAAACTTAGCTATTTTTATTGTTTGTTACTATAAAATTAGAAGAATTATATTATAAAACAACATCTATTTTTTACAGTGTGGGGTAATATTTATTAAAAATGAAATTCATTCTTTTAAATTTATAGAATATATAGTTATACACAACAAATTTTACAAATATAATAATAATTACGCTGTTTGTAAGTATCTTACATTCAGGTACTATACTGTTCCACAATAATCGCTAAAAGCTTCCCAAAAGTTTTTCCAAAGCCCTACTACACAAATCCGTTCAAATATAGTAAACAAAACAACATCTTACTACTTTGTTCAGACAGTTTTGTTCAGGGGTCTAATTTTCCCAAAAAGGATCTTTTTCACATAAAAATTCGTTTATTTTCAGTTTTTGCTTTATTTTTTGAATAATAGATTTTGAGACCACAAAAAATGTGTCAGTCTTGTTTGTAAAATTATTTGAAACGAAGTTATTGTCAATTAAGTGCACCAAAAATGATATCGTGAGAACCGGAAGTTGCACTTAAAAATCCCAAGGGTTCTAAAACCCGGGGGGGGGGAAGCTTGATAAAAAGAAGACATATGGACAAGTAGAGTCAAAGAAAATATAAACTAATAACATGCAAAATTTTTGCTTCAAAAGTAGTGTGAAACATTCATGATAATATAAGAAAAATCTTTAAATGCGTTTTCTGAAAAACTACTTTTTTCGAGATATCCTTTTACGACAAATCTTATTGTTTGAAAAGTGTTATATGTATTGACCTGTTTTTTTTCAAATAATGTATAACACATTTATAGCTATGTTTGAAGTTTTATCTAAGCTATATGGCAGTATTTAAAAATATTACAGTTTGTAACATCTGTTAATTTTAACACAAATTGCCATTTTTCTTTTCTTTTTGGAACTGTTATAAACTTCTAGTTTAAAACAAAGGAAAGTAATATAGTAACTTAGATTACAGGGTTTTAAATATATTGAATTAAAATGAGCATAGTGTTTTGCGTCAACAGTAAGTAACTCAAACTTCCCAGTTTCTAAACTTTTATAGGATTTTTTTTTTGTTGTTAATTTTGCTACTTTAAAACATATTTTATCGAAAAAATGTGCAATTAGTCAACACTTAATTTTGTTGAAAAAAAGTCTCCGAACATAATCAGACACCTTTACGCTCACAGCTATTGTCAACAACTACAGACCACAGCTACTGTCCGACGACGGGTAAAATGAAAAAGTGTACATCCGTTTTCAAGAAATAATAATTAATAGTTAATTGACCAATTAACTAGCATCTGTTACCCGGATCATAGTTAACGAATCGATAGACACCTCATTCATCAAAATTGGATGAATAGTTTAGGAGCTACGGTGGAACATCCCTACATTCAAACTTACTCAGACTACTAAAAACATAACCCTTCCCTTTGGTTGTGCCGTAGTCGGGTAAAAAATAGACGCACCTTTTACATTTTAGGAATTCAAGCTTTTGTAGATTTGTGTTAGCCTCTAAATTAAGCAACCATGTTGAAATGAACGAAACACAAGCCTAAATGTCTAGCTCATTAAGATACACTCGTCATAACTAAGAGCTTGCTAGTTCCATAGCATCTGTGGGAAGACTATAAATGATTGCCACAGGATTAGCACCACAACTTAAACTAACCCCCCCCCCCTCCCCCCCCAAAAAAAGACAAAAAAAATATCCAATAGAAAAACAAATCATCCATAAGCTCAAGATTTTGAATTTAAAAAAATTGCTTCTTGTACCTTCGAAACACGTGTTTGCAGTGTTCCTGCTCATTAGTGCTTTTGACGCTGTTTTATTTGCTTTTATGTGACAACTAGTGGATATGCCCTGCGTCCCGCAGGTTAAAATGCAACACGCGATGTCCAAAAAGGTATTTTTTGTGACAATTTGGTCAGTTAAATCTGCGTAAAGAACAACGTGATATCAAACTTAAATGTGTTATTTATCTGTGATGATTTTCTAAAAATTTGCGTTTCTACTTTTGAAAAAAATAAAAACAGAAGTATTATATATTCAAGGGTGAATACTAGCGAAAAAAATATTTCTTAATTAATTTGAATTGAGAGAAGCCTCAGAAAACGACGCAAAGCAAAGAGAATATCAAACGCAAAATTAGCTATCGAAGTTATGTTGAGATGAAGCATTAAATAATAATTTAAATGGAGGGAAAATTTAAAAAAAATCGAGATTTTATGTGGAGGTTTCAACTAAAATTGGAATAAAAAAAGAGCTACCTGTCAGATTTTTTTTTCTAACTGGTATCTTGATGTGCCCAGTGAGGACACAAACAAATTGTGAAATTTTTAGCGAAATCCGACGGGTAGTTTTTGAGTCTATACTGGACATACATACATAGGTTCAAAGATACATACATTTTTCTACATTAAGATGTATTCGATTTATATACATTTGCATTGACTTTTGTTTCCACACTACGAAAACTTTATGGTAAAGTAATAGAGTTAAAATGCATAGTATCTAACGCTCAGAAACAATGGGAAGTTGCTGAAATTCTTTAAAAATGGTAAATAGATGTCTTGACTGAGATTTTTCGGCCATCATCATCACACACTCCAGGGTCCCCCGTACCTACCACAACTCGTGGTTTAACCGGGATAGGACCCTGAAGAGGGCTCTGTTCTTTTTGAACCAGAACCAAGGGTTAAGCAAACCCTTGGCCCAGCACCCCCAGAGGAATCGTTTCACTTGGAGGACTTTGTGACCACGACATTTTTAACGTCCCCCAGCCACCATTAATCAAGACGGGGGATCTTTGATCAGCAGGGGATTAAACCAGGGTCCCTCCGGTTACGAGTCCGACGCCTTACCGATCGGGCTACCACGACCCTGAGATTTTTCAACCAAAAAATGTTTCGGCAGAATCAACAATTCTGTCAAAATTGTGAAGGACTGGGCAGACATTCAAATCGACAGACATTCGACAGCCCAAAGTGGGCGTATTGTTCTCAACATCATGTTTCTTTAATGGGTGAATATACGTGCTATGCACGGTTATCTTGAAGTCTTAAGAGTAATAAACATCTGCAGAGCACAATCAATGTCGTAACGCAGCTGAATTCTGCACCATGTTCTCACATATACTTTGTTTCAAAACACCTCCCTGATCCACGTAAACCAATGCAAAATTCATCTGTGAAATAACGTGGATGGTGTTTTACCGATACCTACGACTTTTAAGATTTCAAAGTAACTGTGTATAGCAAGTATTACCCGTTAAGCATATAATGCTGAAATTAAAGAAGGGTAAAGAAGGGCCATGCCCACTTGTCGAAAACTTTGTACAAGCTCATCCCAATACCAATTTTCAATTCTTTAAATTTTCAATACATTTTTCTTTTATTTATTTCATCTTAAATTTGTCAGCCGTATCGTTACAAAACATAGAATTTTGTTTACACTGTTTTAAACTCTCAAAGAAAATAGGATAAAAGACACCTAACTAGAAGAGATTCTGTGCTTCAAACGACCAAATTTCTATTTGTTCCTTTAATTGCGATAGCGACATAGTAACCAGTAAACAAATACATTTATTCTTTCGTCGTTTACCTCCTTATTTACTACCGACTCAAAAACAGCACTGAATGTATTTCAAGCAACTTGAAATAGACGTTTATAAATCTTGACTAAAATTGCTCTACATGAAAACGACAAAATTTCTTTATGGCAGCTTCATTTTACTATCTGCTCGATCAGCGTAAACGAGGAAGAGAGGTTGCTTGAAGCAGCAACGGTAACCATGGCAAAGGATGCAAGAACGGTTGCTATAGTTACGAGCGTGAGTAGGAAGGGATTTGTGATTCTATTTGTGGAAAGCGCTATGCGCTGATTTAGTATTTTTGAATTCGTTCCGAAGATATATTTTTTCCCTTTTATAAGAATCTTGTCTAGATTTTTATGTTGATACAAAGCATCTAAGAAAGAACTGTAGATAAAAATAGATTTGGAGTTTGTTATTCTTATAGCTTAGGGGAGAAAATATTTAATGATAATACGCATTAAGTCTAAGTGGTGCTTTGATTTGTTAAAATGAAAGTGCATAAAAAGATATGTTTCAGAAATTTCTCAGCTAACTGAATGTTTTTTATAAACGTAATGAATATCTAAATTAAATAGAATTTGTCTTTTTTTCTTAATAGTACTTCGATATAACTAATACCTCTTTACTAATTAGAATTCTATGCAAACTTTTTAGTAGAACTTTTCCAAAAAAGATTTCTCACTGTAAAGAAAATCCCCATAATAGAACTTCGATGTATCGAACTTCTTTGTTGAAGACTTTGTGGTGAGAAATGTTACAATGTAAAAATTCATGTGATTTTAAAAAATCAAAATATTGTAACTTTTCCCTACATTGTATAAAATTGTTTTTTTTTTTTTAAATAATTTTAAACATAGACTTTAGTACTGGTGAGGCTGGCTTTTTCAAAATAAAACCATTCTTATGCTACAAATTATAGAAATAGCTCATCTGTGTGGGCTGCATATAGAGGGAATACAATGGTTAGCTTAAAATGCACTAGTTTAGTCATAAAAAACACCTGACATTGGCAAGTAAATTATGCAATTCCACACCTCTTTGCTCTTCAGTTTCCTTTTTATCAGATTTTTAGAGTAGATTACCAGATATCACCAAAAACAGTTAAAAGATATCTTGTCTTTTGGCTAGATGCTTTGCATTATTTCATAAATTATAATAATGCTTTGAATTATTCATACAAAATGTCTTATTGAGCAGTTCTACAAATCGTTATTCACTACAACTGCAGTTTCGTGTACTCTCTATTTTACAAATAATCCGCGAAAGTTTGACTTTCACTGATATTCAAATAATATTTATAAGTAATCGCACAAAGACCCATCATCCATTTTTCACCACTGTAGAAAGTTTCATCATGGTCATAATGCTTGGTAAAATACTTTTGGGGGTGTAACTACCTGCAAATAAATTTTTGTTAATTGGGATTTTTAAAATACTGTGAGAATTGCGCAATTCCGCTTCCTAAAAGGAACCCTGACGTTCATGGTTGTAAGGACAAGTACGATGACATTGACATTTAAAGCTTGACCTTGTTACCGCCCCTAATCCAGGAATAAGTCAGAATTACAAACCGAGCTGGCGATTTATTTTATGTAGACCTTAGTTGTACTCGTAAGAATGTTAGCTTTAACGTTCGAATGAATTTCCCTTGAAAGACTTATAGTAATGTCCTTGTTAAGATACACCACAACGATTGAGTTAGCCAAAAAATAACTAGTTACTCTACCGTGTTTAATACAAAATGACGGTTAAAACTATTTGATTAAAGCTTGGTTTGCCCTCTTAATTACATCAAAAATTTCACGCATAATACCTGAATTAAAGTCAAAGTCTCGGTTAGAAAAAAAAAACAAAATTTCTAAAAAATCTTCTTTTGATGAGCAATAAAGCTCATATACTTGTTTATCTGTGGTCCTATTAACTCGCTTGGGGATAAAACTCCCTGTCTTATTATGTGGATTACAACTAGTCCCAAAATTGTCGATTGTCATCACCCTGTTTCAACTTCTTCCAAAACCGTTCAATACTATGAAATAAATAGAATTTTTTTTAATTTAATGATAGATTACAACAAGAGATGATTTGAATTATAATGTGAGAATTTGCGATAAAAAATAGTAGTAATTTTTTTTAGAATATATGTAACAATATCTTTCCCCTTTTTTACATTATCACTTATTCATGATTGTTACCAATGATGGCTAGTACTAACAAATACATGGATTTTTAACACTTCTTATACAATTGTATATGAATTGGTGAAAAAAAAGCATGCGAATTTGTATGAAAGCTCTAGTTATAAGAACAAATTTGACGAATTTCTTTTCACTCTACAAATAAATTGGCTTGATTAGTTTTTTTTTTCCTAAATAAAAATGAAAGCTGAATCAACTTGAAACAATTGCCTGAAACGATGGAAAAGAACACATACATTAAAATCAAAAAAAAAAAAATTCAGCCTACGAGAAAATAGGATTGTTCCCTTCTAGTAGAAATTATCACTTTAATATTTAAATGATCTGCTCCGGGAGCACTCAAACGTGATTTATCTTTCAAAATTTCCACGCGCTCCAGAACAAAGGCGGTCATTGATCCGCTCTCCAAACTTATTAGGCATTCGAGATACCGTCGCAGAGATGTTCGCTCCAATCACGTTATGCGCAAGGGTAGCGCTGCGAATATAAGTTAAAAATCTCGGGGGCACTTGCTCTGCCTTTCTGCCTCCCACGCAGTATAAAGGTTAGGGTTCACTGGAATGTTTCGCTGACAAAGCAGACGATTTTATTATAATCCTTACGACAAAGCTAGATCAAAGCCATTTTTGAAAAGAGGAGCGTTTGGGAGAACAAAGGAGGGAAGACAATTTGTCAGTATGTATTTGTCTATAGGGTCATTCCATAGTGACTAACGTAACATTCAGAGCTGATTTTGGAACTATTTTTACGTGTAACTTAAAGGAAAAAAAATATTTTTTAGTTATGCTGGTGGATTTACAATGTACATGGTATCTATGTATCATTTCTGCTAAGAATTTAAAACAAAATTACTGACAGTAGTTATTTTTTCAACCAAAAAAGCAGCGTGACTAACGTAACATTTTTGTAACCCTGAAAATGAATGCTCATGTTGTGAGGCAAAAATTTCTCAAAGTTAAGTAAGTGTTGAAAATTGAATGAAAAATTTGAAAAATGTGTAAAGTTGGCTGTTAAAAACATAAAACACATTTATTAAATCTTAATTTTTTTTTAGTCTTAAGTGTCACTTTTACTCAAGATGGAGTGTGACTAACGGAACGTGACTAACGTAACCATCGAATAACAAGCAGTAAATACACTACAAACTATTTATTATGGCTAATCTCAATGATAATTACAATACTTTTTCAATTTTTTTAACTACTTACGTTGTATAATTTTTATTTATTTATTTATTGATACTTTTTTTACTTCGATATTTTATTTTCTTCGGCTGAGGTTGACATTTCTATGGAATGACCCTATATAAGAGCAGTTTAGAAATACTAAGGACGCTCAGGAGAAAAAAAAAATTAATGTTTTCAAAATAAATACGATTTCGGTTTTATTTTTGTTATTGTTTGATAAGAGTAATCCAGAAGTTCATATGCATTTGAATTTTTCAATTGCGGATATTGTGAGAGTATGCTGAGGTCAGTATTTATCTAACGTTTCATCGGAAAGTTTAAGGAAAAAGAAAATAAGGGAAGGCAAAAGAAAAATAATATCTCTAAAGACATAATCCTTCGTTGCATTTTCGTTCATTTTTCGATAAGATCTAAGAATGAAAATTATTGCCACAGAAATTGATTAAAACTATTTTATATAGAGAAAAGAAGCGTGATTGAATAAAATTTACAATATTAAAAGGGAAAAAAATATATGTCATCAATAAAAATAGACGTAATCAAAGCAATGGTCCTTGAAAATAAAACATTTTTATGGTGATTTATTTACTTACACTAAAGAACAGGGCAGAAACAAATCTTATTAAATTTAGGATTGTGTTTAAATTAAAAATGAAAAATAAAAGTCAACTTAGATGCATAAAGAGAAATAAAAAATTCTAAGTTTATTGCAACTGTTAGATATTTTGCTCGAAGTCTTAATTGAGGTATTTCAATATTTTCCGAAAAAATTACTTCTTATTTTTTATCTTTCCGTACTAGGATATCTGATAGACCCAACAACCACATTCAAGATATTCGGATTTAAGCAAAATTTTTTGCTTTGAACAATCTTTGCTAGCACATATCATAATTTTCTTCAGTTACCCCCCCCCCCTTTTTTTTTTCTTTTTAGTTTTAAACATTTTCGGAAAATTGAGTTTCTTAAAAATCTTAGTATCCTTTTAATACAGAATACAAAGAACTTTAAAAATCGCCAAGAACCCAACGCCTTAGAAAAATTGATTTCGGAGGGATAGCTCTGGAAAAATTCCACTCTCTGAAGCGAAAAGATTTCCTCTTCCGAATTAGATAAGAAGACGAAATGTAAGTTTTCTGTAGTTAGTCAAACGCTGCAATTTAAATCGATGGGGGGGGGGGGGGGGTTCATTACATATTTTAGATAAGAAATATAAGAAATTCTAAATATTTACTGAAGAAGAATACTGTTTAATAATAAAGCTATATTGCATCATCATAGGCATGAAATTTTTATATTGGATGAGTTTGAACAAATTATGACGATTTATTCAAAGAAATATCTTACCATTATTCCTGGTTTCGGATTTTATTACTTAAAAACCTAGAAAAATTTCGAAGTAGCTCTGGAAAATATTCACCATTTCCACATAAAGAGGAGGAAGAGAGTTTAACCACAGTAATGCAGCCCGGCTTTAATAGTTCCTATTGGTAATACGAAAAGGTAGGGGAGAGTGGTAATGAATGGGCCATGGTGATGAATGGGCCACTAACAAAATATGAAAAAGAATTTGCATAAATTTTTTTTTGATGCCACCAATAGATGTAGCTATTTGTTCTACTAAACTCATCCAATTTTTATTTGTTTGCGCTGAGCCATTTTCAAACTAGAGTGGCATGGTTAAGAATCTGACTGAAAAGTAAGTTTTTCCCTTTTTAGTAAAACATTTCCTAGCTAAAATGTGCCAAGTATTTCACTGCATACATATGTATAAGCTAGTCTTTCCATATCTATAAACTAATCTTAAGAGGTATTTTGACGTTATCTAAATTCAATGTACTCAAAAGACCTAAATGTATTCCATAAGTATAGGTGGGGCTGAATGGGCCACTATGTCATGGTAATGAATGGGCCACCTAAATATTGTTTTTCTTCCTTTTCTTTGGATTTTCGCATTAATATGAAACACAACTGACTGTTATAGATAAAGATTACTGTCGTCAAAATAGGTTTGTAGTAACTTTTAAATATAATTTGCAGATCTATATTATATTCCTATAGTACAATAGACCTCTGGTCGCAGTGCATGGCTTGAAAAAGCCCCCTCTCTCCTTCATATTATATTCCTCACAGTACAATTTCATTTTTACTTCTGGTAACTTAATTGATATTTCTTATTCCCGATGTCTAGTAAATTTTAAAAAAATTTTGAATTTTGACAAGTTTGAAAATGAAGATGAAGTTTTTGAAAGTGATTTTAATATTATTTTTGAAATATATAAATTTTGTTAAATCATAGTGTGTATTATCTGTTATTTATTCAGAGAAGTTACATGTATTACGATAAAATCTCCTTATGTAAATATTATTTTTTTCTTAATGGGGCTGCGTTTAGCTTCTTGCCATTTGCAGACCTAGTGCATTCCCCAAGACCGGCACGCATTCCTTCATGTGGCACTACTATCGGCGGGATGTCATTACCACGAGAATTTTGACGCCCAGTTTCCACACGAGATGGAGGCACCTAGGCTCTGTTCGATGCGAAACTGCACTAGGAATTTAATTTAGCCAAGAGGTACTGCATGCCAAATGAGTACTCGAGGGATCTTTTACATGCCGCATAATCATAGGACATGAGCGCTGTCGATTTTCTACATCATGAAAATCCACCGACTGGAGCCGGGTTCGAACCCACGCTTTTGGGCGTGAGAGGCCAGCGTCTTAACCACTATACCACTCTGTCGGCTATGTAAATATTATAATATATAATTCGACATATTATAAAATGAAAAATGTAAGCAAAAAAAAGAATTAAAAGAAACAAAAACAAATGTAAAATGAAATAAACTGGACAAAGCAAAAAAAGAAAACGAGCAATGCTTAAATAAAGAAGTTCCATCCAAAACTAAACAAGCACAGTTTTCCGTATACAAACATCAGCGTTTTAGCATCTGATATCTTAATTAGTTAAGATTGCAAATAATGTTAAACATACATTTAATATTTAAAGCTTACTTCTAAAAATAAAACTGTCATTTAAATAGAAAATAATATACGTAAAACATGAATAAACAAATAAGTTTCATTTATCAAATTTCATGATTTACATCTCATTTTAAAGCTTATCGTTCCAACAAATAACGAAAAATTGATCCATGGTCTAATTTTATTTTGTTGAAATGTTTATTTATTTTTTTTTTCTTTGGTCAAAAAATCAGTTTTTTCCCCTTTTTTTACTACGCATTACTTTAATGAATAACATCCCAAAATTAAGAAACCATGGCGCGGTTAGACAGAGCATCGTACTTATAATGGGAAGAGCATGATTTTGAATCCGGGCAGAAAAGTGTCACTTTGCTGGAATTTTTTCTTCAGCAGAATTATAATCCAACCTTCCATCATCATATGTGTATTATTTCTAAAAGGTGTTTTTATTTTTATTTTTTATTTTTATTATTATTATTTTTTTTTTTTTGCATTAGATGGGGGGGGGGGGGTATGCCACTGCTTTAGTAATAGTTATCAAACTTCAAAAGTAAGGCATTCTTTTAAATATTTTTTTCACCGCTAAAAGTGAAAAAAAAAAAAACCCTCACATTTTGCTATTAAAAATTACTTTTAAAAAAGTATTTCTGCATTCCTTCGTAAAGTACGATTTTCACACCGATTGCTAGTATTCATAAATTTATCAACTCGTTTCAATAATTTAATTGTATGAAACTCGCAAATGAAATTCATGATTGTCAGTATAATTCTTTTTATAGTTATCAACTAACAGCAATGTCGTTGAAAGCAGAGAATGAAAATTATTTACATCTTTATCGTTAGCTTGTGAATATTAATGGATGCTGGTGTCATGGTTTAACGTTTTGTAATAGAATTTCTCTACATTTCTCATAAACACAGTGTTAAAATTCAGAATTTCGACAAATGCTTACAGCAGTCAGAACAATTGTTTTGAGTTTTGTTTTCGTATTTTGTTTCCCACCCTAATTAAAGGATAACAGCACTTGTTATGTATGGTTAATGATCAACGAAGAACTATCTTCGGAGCACTAATTTCTCAAATCCAGTAGAAGACAAAGACAACAATAAGGATGTTTCTTTCAGTCAAAAAACAGAGAATAAACAATAAAATATTTACACTGCGATGCAAAGTTTAGACAAAATGCAAATATATGAATAAAAAGAAAACTGTTCAGCGAAATGTTTTCAAATTTATACTGCATGTACACAATATGGTCCCAAATACGTGTCTGGAGTTTTGAACAATATAACCGAAACGAAAATCGGAAATTACAAAAGACATTTTTTTTCACAACTGCAAAAGTTAAAACAAAAGTCAGATTTTATGCAAATATCCCTTGAAATGTGATTGGAGGAGGTAAGGCGTGACTTTATTATTCGAATATAAAGTTCAGAGATTGCTGAATGAATAATAAACATCCCAAAAGCTCTATAAATCAAGGTTAAAGAAGATGAGAAAGTTTCGAAGCCGAAATTTGAAAATGACCCTACTTTATTAATTTTTTGTCTTTTAAACCGGCTCTAGTATAGTAGTACATTGTTTTTTACTTCGTGGAGAGCCAATTCAGACATGCGTATCGATCAAAAAATCTAAGAAAAATTATATTTTTTAAGGATGAAGGAATTGAAGAATCGGTTCGAACTGACAATGCGCCCCCTTATTCCTACAAAACTTCAACCTGGGTCAAAAACAGCACGTGACAGCATAATTAGATGAACAACTGAATCGGAATGCACAAAAAAAAAAAAAAAAAGAATTGTGCTTGAGCCTTTTCGGACATAGTGTTCCAAATAAGTAAGATTTTAATGGGAAAAGCAGCATATGTATCATCGTGACTAAAAATGAATGTTAGTTTCGCTGATGAAAATAATTTAAATTTGGATGGCCTAGATGGATTATAATTCTATTAGCGGGACTTGAGAAAAGATCCAGTGATCATATGCTGTGCTGCTTTTACCATTAAAATCTTGCTTATTTGGAACACTGTCCGAAAAGACTCAAGCACAATTGAATCGGCAGTTTGAAGAAGGGAACGAAGACCAAAATTTCAAACTTGGGTTTTTTCGTAATTGTATATCTCCTACTGTGGATACACATGTTTGTGCGAATAAAAGAACAAAAACCAGGTTAGTTTTTGTTCTTTTAATCGAACAAACATGTGTATCCACATAGGAGATATACAATCACGAAAAAACCCAAGTTTGAAATTTTGGTCTTCGTTCCCTTCTTCAAACTGCCGATTCAATTCTTTGATTTTTTTATGCATTCCAATTCAGTTATTCATCTACTTATGCTGTCACGTGCTGTTTTTGACCCAGGTTGAAGTTTTGTGGGATTAAGGGGTGAATCGTCAGTTCGAACCGTTTCTTCAATTTCTTCATCATTAAGAAATATAATTTTTCTTGGAATTTTTTTTTTTTTTTTTTTTTGATCGATAAGCATGTCTGAATTTGCTCTCCACAAAGTAAAAAACAACGTACTACTATACTAGAGCCGATTTAAAAGAAAAAACATTAATAAAGTAGGGTCATTTTCAAATTTCGACTTCGAAACTTTCTCATCTTCTTTACACGCGATTTACAGAGCTTTTGGGATTTTTATTATTCATTCCGTAATCTCTGAACTTATATTCGACTAATAAAGTCCCGCCTTACCTCCACCAATCACATTTTAAGGGATATTTGCATAAAATCTGACTTTTGTCTAAACTTTTGCAGCAGTGAAAAAAAAATGTCTTTTGTAATTTCCGCTTTTTGTTTCGGTTATATGTTTCAAAACTCCAGACACGTATTTGGGACCATATTGTGTACCTGCAGTAGAAATTTGAAAGCATTTCGCTGAATAGTTTTCTTTTTATTCATATATTTGCATTTTGTCTAAACTTTTGCATTGCAGTGTATATCTTTGACCGTGCTCTTTCAGAAAAGAAGTATTTTTGAAAAATATGAAGCTCCCCATTAATCGTAATCGTATCACTATTGTTGCTGGCAGCATAGCCATTCTTGGTACCTCCCCGACTTGAAACTGAAGATACCCACACAAAGCGTAGAAAGTTGTTCGTTCGTCAGGCAAGCAGCATTGGGTTTTTCTTGCTAAAATATAAGTTAGACCGACCAATGAATGAACACATAAGGTCAGTTTCAATTGACAAAATTTATACGATCATTAAAAATTATAGTGTTGAGCACATGACAGTGAAAGCATTTTAAAATGATACCAGTAATTGCTTTTTAAAAAAAAGTTGAGAGCTTTTATAGCTCTCCGCCAAGTTTTTCTTTTTGGGGGGAGGGGGGAAGGGTTGAGAAAAAAGCTGTGATTGAACATCCCATGCAGTAGACAAATGCAGAATTTTCTAGTCATTTTATTGCTGGAAATGTATAAAAAAAAGTCACTACTGCTAAATTATTCAAGAAAAATGTTTTAAAACTTTATTTCATTTTCTCTTAAAAATTACCAGCTATTTACTCACGGGGGGGGGGGTCTTGTTTTCAAATACGTCATATTTACACCGAGAAATATACAACCACTATATTCTATGAGCTTAACTCCCACACTGTGTGTGTGGAGGGATTCAAAAGCAGAGAGGTTTGTATGAAGAAGGGAGAAATAATACAACTTATATTTATATGTCTTTGTCAAAACTTACAAGTTTGGAAAATTGCTTATGTTGGGATCTGACTAGGTGCCCTGTGATAAATATGATGGTCATGTTTATGAGTCACTGAATTTACATGATTTAAGATTTATTTTATTCCAAACAAACGTTTTCACTTACGCCTTTCTTTCTCTTTCTTTTCAGTGCGCAAAGGAAACGAAGAAATCTATCGTTCCATGTCAGCTGGTGCTTCAACATCTTCCCCGACGACAGAGGGCGCTGTCGTCACCAACAACTCAACGCCACCTAGTGGCACTCCCGGATGATGACGGCAGAAGTGAACCTGGTCGTAGTTGTCATATGGACAATAATCGAAATCATGTGTCTAATAGATTGTTACGTTACGTAGATTATATGAAAAGTTTAAACAAAAAGAAGGTTTAAAGCATTGTTGTATTGTTATACATATGGGGTCTATTAAAGTTTATATTGAAAAAAAAAATTACTATGGAAATTGTATTACCTACTCTTATATCCCTAAAAGCTCAACTATGGTAAATAAAACTGTTATCTCTGTTATTTTTATTCCAAATGAAGAGTTCAACGTTTCACTATCATTTGGTTTTAAGCTTAATTTTTACCTGAAACTATTTTTGTTACCGTATCGTAAATAATATGATTTTACACTCAATCCTCTATATACTTCATCTCATTACTTATGTTTGTTAAAAGCAAATTTCATCCCACTGAATTTTCCCAATTGCTTTTCGAAAAATTTCATTTTATTTTCTGAGTAAAACTTCACCGCAATATGTTTTCGTTTTTGTGTTCAGTATTTTGCTACACTGTTACATTTTAGCTTAAAATGCAGTCATTCTTACATCATCTTTTTTTCTATACACTTTTTCATAAAAACGAGAGAACAGTTCAATGTTGCTTGTTTTTATTTGTTTTAAAAAATAAATTAACTATTCCAACATGTGCATGTTTTTTAACACCGTTCAACTCAAACATTTTTAACAAATTCAGATTTTTGAAAGATTTGTAAATTGTTATTTAACTTATTATTATTAATATTATAGTGTTACTCTGTTTGATTAACAAGTTTCGAAAGATAAGAGCATTACAATAGCTTAGGAAAATAAATATTTGAAAGGCAAGTACGAGCAATTAAATATATAATTTCCTTGAATAATTTTATTCAGTTTATTATATTTTTTTAAAACCGGCTTCAAAGCTGGACGTGAAATTAAAATGTTCACAAAAACAAATTTTTATTTCATTTCATGATAGTGCAAAGCTGAACTCGTTCAATAGATTCAACCCCTTTCTAGCTCCCCAACAAGATTAGGTTAGTGAATATTATGTACATAAATAATTGATACGAATTCGCAGGATTAACAGAATGTGATAGAAAAATTGTTTCTATTATTTTCAAGGACTGAGTGAGACGAGAAAATATCTGATAATAAATATCCTATTGCCTAGTTTAAAAAGTTATTATCTGCAATTTTAATTTTTCTCGTTCGCTGTAGGGTAAGTGCTCCAGTAGTCGGCCATTTAAGAGATATTTTGTGGATCTTGGCTAACCTAGAACTTTCAGCTATCAATATAGCAACAAAAACAAGGTAAAACTTTAGAACGAACCTTTCTGATAATGAATCACCTACTTGTTTCAGAAATTTAAAAAAAAATATGTTAAAATCCAAGCTGTTGTCAACACTAGTAAATGTTCCAGTAGTTGGCCACAGAATCATCTAAGCTGAAAAATAAGCAGAATCGCTATCTTGGATGACGGGCACATCATTAAAAACGAAATGAGTCATTACTAATTCAAAAAAAGTACCCAAAACTTAATTGCCACTGGTTGATGATTGAGGATAGGTACATGAATGTGTGAATGCGTCATATCTGATTTTGAATTAAAAATGTATCATTTATAAGGAGTTTTATGTCATTGTGGCCGACTACTGGAGCACTTACCCTATATTTTTCTCTTTTTTTTTTTGTTTATTAATCTTTATATTTTAGAAAAAACATTTTTGTTCTGTACTGTGCTAAATCTACGTTTTATATAATTACTAAACACTTCCAACATTTTTTTAATCGAGGTAACATTTCCAGCTAATGTTCAATAGCCTCTGACAATGTTAAGAAATTAAGGTTGTTATTTTCAAAAAGTCATACAATTAACGAAATTACGGTTTCAGTTATTTTCCACAAAATGAACAGTTAACAATGACAAGTTTAAACTATCTTTAATACATTAAAAAACTTAAAATCAATAATGTTGCACAAAAATATTTCTACATTAAAATTAAGAATCATTGGTATTATCGGATCTTTTTCGTCTTACACAAGTACTTACGTTCATAAGTATATATTTTGTCAAATATGTACAACGAATGTATTGTTTATTTGTGAAATTTAACATGTGGACCACATAAAGTGTAACTAATATTCATGTGGGGGAGAGGGGTAACAAGAAAGCAGATGAACCAGCAAATTTGAAAATACTTAAAATAAAACGAACAGCCAAAATAATTTTTTGTGTAATTTTTCTCAGATCCAAATTACAAATAGTTTTAAACACCAATTTTAGGAAATTATTTCTTATTCTCAGAAGTTTTTTATCAATATATCAGTATATCTGTACGATGAAAAAAAAAACAACTAATGACAAATATATCAATTTTGAGCAAAATGATCGTAAAGTTCGTTTTTTTTTTTTTTTATTATATGTTTTCTTTGAAAAAGCGAAATTTTTAACAACTTAACAGATTATGACCTCATGCTACATTAGAAATGTAGAAATCTTTTTAAATAGTTTTGTTGTATTTGAATTACAAATAAAGTTATTGTTTTAGCTCAAAATAGAAATACTATTTCGGGGAATTTGCATCATAAACTAAATTTGCTCGAAATATGATATTAAGAGTTCTTGCTCCAAAATAAATTTTTTCTTTAACATACTCTTAAGTAAAGTGAATAAAAGTAAGTATAGGGGGGGGGGAGTTACAGGAAAGCAAACTTTTAGATTAAGACTGAATTTTGAAGGATTGATGTTTCTTTCGTTCATATCCAATAAGTCATCTGCTTGAATGTTACGCACCTGTTTTCAACAACATTCATATTTTGTTACACTAAGCTTTGTTTTTTTTATTTTTCGTGTGATTTCAAGCAAAAATGTTCAATCCAAATGAAAATCCTATCATGAACTTTAATACAAATTAACAGAGAAATATCTTTTTTAACGTAAGTTTGAAACTTGAATAAAATGTTTAGTAGATGAAAGAGGAACAGCTGTTCTTGTTTTTCAGAATTTTTAATACTATCTATTTAATATTAACTTACTCTAAATCAATTAAATTTTCTAACGTACTTTACAATTCAACAATATTAGGTTTAAATTTAGAGCGTGCTGTAAGGTTCAGTTGTTTTTTGTATTATTATTATTGTTACTATTATTATTACTATTTTTATTATTGTTATTAATTTATATTATTATTATTATTACTGCTACTGCTAATTTCACAGCAAAAACTTTCGTTTATTTTATTGGGCACTTGATTACTTAATTTAAAGCTAAAGTTGTTCTCTAATTGTAAATACACTGTTTTAAAAATACTTTTACTATTCAGAAGTCATATTGTGATTTATTTTTTTTTTTTTTTCATTTTTTCACTTAATAGCTATACGTTTATTGTATTAAATGTGAAAGCACAGCAAATTAAATTTAGGATTAGCTTTGGTTGTTTACCAAAATAAATTCCA
This sequence comes from Uloborus plumipes, assembly GCA_038373865.1. NCBI lineage: Eukaryota > Metazoa > Arthropoda > Arachnida > Araneae > Uloboridae > Uloborus > Uloborus plumipes. Next base: position 8,126 of record JAXGGA010004499.1, on the reverse strand, counting down.
GTTTTGGAGCATACAAATTGCATGGTCCAAAAATAGTTTTTACCTTCTAAAGCCAAATATTTTATTTACTCCTTACGAGGACTTTAAGGGGGTCTTGGACACATTTTGAAAAAAAAAATTGTTTAGAATTTTGAAATTTTTTACTGATTCACCATCTGTTTAATAAGCAAAATCATGACATACATAACAAAACAATATTTTGATTCAAAAATTTGCTTCATAAAAACAATTATTTCGCTTAACGGCTGATTGGAAGAGGTGTCAAAACCAGAGCTTACTGAAATCAAAGAGGGGGGTCTATGAAAACCAGGTAATAAATACGTATGATGAAAATAAAGTAGTTTTAGTGGTTGAAATTCACTGTTATTATATATGTGCATCAATGTGGGACATTTAAATTATGCTACTTTAAAAAGAAATTAACCATATTATGATCATGTGGCTATCAGTGATAGTTTTGAAACAGCAAACGTATAGCTACACTTGTTTCCATTATACTTATTATTGTTTTCTATCACGAAATACTTATGTTTTGTATTTCATTACAATGAAGCATTGTGTTGATTTTTGAAAAAAAAGTACACCCACCCTCTGTTTCAATTGTTTGTTGTCAAATAAGATTTTAAAAATTCGAAGTATATTTATTTACCTTTACCTTTGTGAAATTGTTTTTATCGATGGTGTGTATATCAGGATTATAGGTTTTTTGATATTACATCTTCATAACAATAATACTACTGACATATTTGTTCCAATGCTACTGACCAAGTTTTACTCATGTATTTTGATGTTCAGAGTGATCAGTTTTGCTCTTATAGAGGTAATAAATACATTAGCAGAAATATGTGTTTCTTGTTCTTTGTCTTTGAATAAAAACCAAGGATTTTGGTAGCCCGACCAATGAATGAACACCTTGCGATTTTTTTGAAAAAAAAAAGAAGTTTTCAAAACATTTTTGTTGGATGAACTCGTTGTAATTTCTTTTTACACATTTACAGAAAGAAAACAGCTAGAAAATACAATGTTTGTCTCCTAGGTGTGGGCACTATTTTTCACTTCAACCCCCCAAAAACCTGATGCAGAAACATAAAAATGTTTGCATTTTTTCCAAAATAACTGCACATATCGTCCAAAGTACTTTTACTGTCATATGGGAATTGCTACAACTTTCAACAATGTTATGAATATTTGAAAATTAAGTTTCTTTTAAGTCCTCATTCACCGGTCGATCTACTTTACAACACGAGAAAGAATTTATCTACAATGCACACATTCTGTAAGTGCAGAAAATTAGGTTCACCTTTTTTGAATCACCGCTTATATTGTACCCATAGACACTAAGCGGCAACCATCGTCTCTGTGCGCGGTACCCCAAGTTGCCGCGGCACTCAGTTGTGGAACCCATGTGTCATAGTTAGTTTTTAAAGTCAAGTTCTCCAGAACAAAACTTTCAATCTTTATAAGCTACAAGACACCCCTTTAAGTCGAGTCTAACGCGAAACAACATGCCTATACCTATCAGCTAGTTAACGGCATTCTGCCCTAAGAATACCATGTACTAAAAAAAAACAATACTAAAGTAATAACAGACGACATAATTTTATAGTTACATTGGTTACTTAAGGATACCGTGGACCAGTTTAAGGTACACTTATTTATTTAGATGGAAGGCAGGCAACTTGATCATCTGCAGAAAACTACATAGTCATCATTCCGAGTGTAGGTTTATCACAATTTTAACCTTGCGCCCTTTTTAGCCATATGCTTGTTAAAACAATACAATATTCACTGAAAAACCGAATCTATATAACTTGAGCAATTGCACATAAAAGGAAACTTGGAGAAATACTTTTGATGCGGGAAATTACTCTTCAACATACATTAACCCAAATTGGCAACTTTCTTCTAAGAAATTTGACAACACTGAGAACTATGGAAATAGCATGGAGTAAGATAGAGATGACACGCTCTACTAAGAAATTGAATGCTGAAGTCGCCCCGATTTATCCTAAGATACACCGGTGCTTCTAGCTAAAGATCTTGGGAAACATTAATCCAAAACATTGAACAACTGAATCTTGATTGGTAGACTATTTAAACTTCGGTATTGTTGCAAGTGAATAAGGCTCCTTTGTGTAATTACATCAAAGGCAAATTGGTTAGCCAGCTTCTTCATTTAGTCGTTTTGTGAGATTAGTGATAATCGATTGCGCAAAGCAATCACGTGATCATAACCCCTCCCAGTTTTTCCCCGATGTATCCCATAACTTTGCCATGACACTTAATGTTAAACATAAATAGAAGACTAGAAAAGAACTAGACTAGAAAAACTTTAAATGACGATCCTGTTCATTAGATTTTAAAGTGAATTAATTTTAATAGTCTACCACATACTGTATTGTATAAAGAATAACATTTTTACTTTTCAAATTAGCCATTCAAATATTTTTTGCCTATATGTCACCAGTACAACAAGCTATGCAACTTTAAACACATTGTTCTAACGCTAACTAAACGCCCAAAACGTTTTCACTCATAAAATTCTGACATATGTTGAAGTTGAAACCCAATGCAAATCAAAAGGAAACATCGGCAATTGCGTTTTAATTTTGACTTCTACACTGCCTAAAATGAGCTGTTGTTTTTACAGTATAATACTGGCAGCGGAGGTTCCAATTTAAAACTAAAATGCACAGTAATAAACTGTAAAAGTGGCAATTTTAGTTTCTTACTCTAAAGTTACCAAATTTACAGTTTATTGCCATAAAAGTTAGCTGTATCATACTGTAAAGGCAACAGTGTAATATACTGGTAGCAGAGGTTCTAGTTAAAATTGTAAAACGCACTGTAATAACCTGTTAAATTAGTAATTTCACTTTTTATTACTGTAAAAATAGCAATTTTACAGTTGAGTACCGTAAAATGGGGTGTATAGGAACAGCGGGGTCAATCGGAACAAAACTTCCCGACCGTATAAAGAAATTCTTCATAAATAAACTATTAGGTATTTTTCGCCATGGATTTTTTTTTTAGAAAGGTAAGATCATAGGAAGTAGGAAAAAATTACTTTTGTTAATCTGGCAACGCTACTGGCTTCTAAGGAGGGCTGCACGTGGAATGCTAGAAAACATCACATTTTCATAGACTGCAAAACTTCATATGCAAGAACAAACCTTCTTATATTCAAAAGCTAAGAGTGGTATGTTTCAATTATACGCGTATCTGAACAACATAATACCACATTAGAATTTACATTTTTTATAAATTGTGTCATAAAAATGAAGAATTCTGAAAAATGCCATAGGAAAAAAAATTGCGGGGTGAATCGGAACACTTAGTTCTGTTGTTCCAATTCAAACTAATTTGAAGGAAACTGTTTGAAAAATCAAGATTCTAACCCCAATTCTTCTAATCAAGACAAGGACAAGGATTTATTATGTTTATCCTTTCTCGTGAGCAACTAGATCTTGGAATGACAAACGGTTGCAGATTTCTAAAGATTTTTTCTCCATGAGACTTTTTTTTACTTAAAATACGAGGGGACAAGTCATATAGACTTTCTGTAGTAAAAGTCCGGCACACAGACAGTGATAAAAAAGCGAAAAAATCTTTCAGGACAATCCCCGAACCCAGAGATTTCAAGAAACTAAAGAAAAAGCATAGTTCATCCCCGGAGATGTTATGAAAAAACTTAAGCCAAGTCACAATTGCTAGTTTTAAGAACTAGTACATATTTGTGGATGACATGAGTGTTTTCAATTCATGTTAAAGCTTTGTATTTCAATTCAAAAGCATTTCTTAAAATTACTTTTCATTTTTCATAAGTTCAAAATTATTTTGAATTTTGACAAATTATAAACGAAAACTGGTATTGAAATTATACATTTATTTGACAGTAATTATCTGTTCTTATTCTCCCCCATCAATATTACTCATGTTTATGAGACCTATTACAGGTTGAACTGAAAAAACTTAAAATTTTAACATGTGTTCCGATTGACCCCTATCAGCGGGGTGATTCGGAACACTCATAATTTCCTATATATTTCAATAATAACTGTTCAAAATGTTTTGTCTTTGCTTAGAATATCAAAAGTAAAACAAGACCGAAGTTTTTACCCAAAAAAATCAAATAAAAAAAAATCTTTTAACTGCTTTTTTTACAATCAAAGCTGAAAAGTGTTCCGATTCACCCTATTTTACGGTACTGTAAAAGTAGGAATTTTACAATTACTTGGTATTAACTTAGCAAATTTTGCAGTTTATTACTATAAAATTAGCTATATTACACTGTAAAAACAACATTCATTCTTTACAGCGGGGTCACAGAAGCTACTTAATTTATTATTCTCCAGCAGTTTGCAAATGAAATTTAAATTTTTGAAAAGAAAAACTTCCCGCTTGAAATATAAAAGCGACACACTCCCCCCCCCCCCTGTCTCCGGATGAACGGTCATCGGAGTCAGAAAGAGGGTTCACAGTCGGGTTGTTAATTGTCTAAATGGTCGGTGAAGTATACTGCCTTGCTAAGCGCAAAAGTGGTATCTGCCGTCTAGCTCAAACTGAGATTTTTTCTCTTTAAAGTTTTGCGTCTCCATGTATTGGATTCAGATGAAACTTTTTCAGAAGTTTTTAAAAGATATTTCCCGTTCTCAAATGACCATATATTTGTGTATTTTGGTAAAATACGTCCCAAAGAGCCACCTGGTGGCGACTCAATTTTGTTAACTCAATAACTCAATTTTGTTAAAAAATGCAGATACGACTTTTGTGCTTAGCACGGTAGTATAAACGAAAGTGCAAATTTGTAAAATAATCGAAAAAAGCTGACTTACTAAAACAATAACTACACCTGTTTTGAGTACCGTCTTGTTGCATTCGATAGTTATTGCTAGTACAGATCCAATTATATTACCAACAAAAAATATTTCTGCTATATGTAGTTTTAAATTCAACACTTCTTTCCTCATTGGATTTTAAAGTGAATTAATATTAGTAGTTTTCCAGCCGTATTGTATAAAATAGAACATTTACTGCCTTTACACTTACATTTTTTTTTTTTAGTTTTTCTGTCTGTGCGTCACCAGTACTATAGGCTACGCATCACTAATGCATTTTTCTAACACTAACTAAATGCCCAAAACATTTTCAATTATTAAAAAAATGACGTTTGTTGAAAGCCAATGCAAATCAAAAGGATACATCAGTAATTGCGTTTTAATTTTTACTTCTAGTCACCACAACTATTCAATACAGTGAACTCTCACTTATGCGCCTGCCCTAGGGACCATGCGCATAAAGGAAAAAGGCGCATAAGTGAGAGAGACGTATAAGTGAACAAGCCTATTTAAAGGACTAAAACTCAACATAGGTTCTAATGAGAGAGTGAATAAGAATGTTTCTACAGAAAAGGGACATATTACTACAGTTTGGCAATTACTGTAACGTAACTATAATGATTAAGAGAAAACAAAAGTTGTAGCATACCTAATTACAAACTGTTCCCTTTAAAACGATGCATAATAGATAATTGTCCCTCTCCGAACTCTAGTTCATGCGGAAAAAATGCCTTCCGTGAGCAATAAAGGCGAAAGATTAAAGAGGAAAGTAAAGAAAAATGCTTATTTTTTAAAGAAAATAAATAAATTTTCATACATTTTAGGGAAAATTCGGCGCATAAGTGAAATATTTATCTTTAGAGCGACGCATAAACGAACGATACTATCATTATTTTGCTATGGAATGTGCTAGGACCATTCAAAATCGTCGTATAAGTGAAAAAGACGCATAAATGAGGCGGCGTATAAGTGAGAGTTCACTGTATATTATCGAGCACTTTGCAAATGAAATTTAAATTATCGAAAAGAAAAACTTCCCACTTGAAATACAAAAGCGACACTTCCACCTCCTGTCTCCGGATGAATGATCATAGGAGTCAGAAAGAGGGTTCACGGTCGGGTGCCGTCCCAAAGACAAGTGCCTCAATTCGGAAAAAGGGAAACCTTTCTTAAACGAACAACTTTTTGAGTGAGTAATTCAGAAGTTTTCGAGGAATTGCAGATTTCGTTACTCTTGAGATTAAATTCTAGCTTCGAAGTGGAAGATTTTCCATTTGGCAAGCTAGATTTCAAAATGCTCTTTTTCTTTCATATAGAGTTGTTAAGATTTGCATCTTGATCTTTTTTTAAATTGGATTTTTAAAATGGATTTATATGAAAAAGGGAGAAGAGAAGAGATGAATTTAAACTTTCTAAGAGAGCACGGTATTTCGTGATTTAAATTCCACCAGTGAAAAAAAAGTACTAAGATTAAATTAAAAATTAAAAAAAAGGCCTTGATTGACGACCTCATATTAAAACAAACTTGCCTGGTCAGAAAGCATTTTTTAAATTTAAATATATATAATTGTTTTCATGAGGATATAGTAAACACGAAAAAGTGAAAATAATCCTTAAGAATCAAATTTGCTATTTGCCAAATCAGAACAAAGAGGGAACATTGAAAATCCTTTTAAAACCTCATACTAAAATCAATTAAAAGTATTTTAACTGTCAAAAAATAGAAACTGACAGCAGCTGAACATTTTAAATCATTGAGTTTTCTTTTCTTGTCGGCCAACAATGACATCGGCTTCCAATCGCGTAAATTTGAGGCTTAGCCGCATTTGCTAAAAACGTTATAATTCGAGTTCTGTACACGAGTTCCAAGCACATTCTATCAGACGCAGAAATTCTTTCCTTTCTTTTGATATATTTTTTTTTAATTTTCAAGTATCTTTTCAATTATAAAATCGTGAAAAACATTCTAAAGGTTTAAAATTAATATCATCGTTAATCAATGTCATCCGGTGACGCGACCGTGATAAGAACACTTTGCTTTCTAAGAAAAAAAAAGTTTCAAAACGGTCCATCCGTTTAGGTGTTAGATTGCCACAGACAGATACACATAAAACTTATAACCCCTTTCTATGTCTAGTTGAGTGTTGAAAAAATTTATTCATTCATGTAGCTCGTAACAACTTGTCCCACAGTGGGTTAAGTTTCTACACTGACCAAAGTAATATGTTACAATTAACTATGTTATTCAACAACGATAAGTTTATAATGTTTGCTTTTACTCTGATTTTTATAGGCAGTCAATTTTTCGGTTCCTTTGTCTCGAGATGCTTTTTTCTATCTTTTAATAAGCGATAATTTTCTTTTCGGTGTTTGCATTTTTACAGTTCCAACTTTAAAGTACATTTAGCTGAAAAATCAGCTAAAACATTTTTCGTCACAAATTTGTCGCTTACGGATCACTATTTTTTCGCCCTGCTTGGTAAATGTCTTCTTTTTTGCGAACTGTTAAACTACCGATTTGCCTCAGGGGATCAGTAATAACTTGCCCACATAACGATATTAGTTTTTGGAAAATGGCGGCTATGAGAAATGAAATTCTAAAACCGACTCCTAAAACTTATTTGCAGTTCAACAAAACTCCGAAACCAATTACTATTAACTAATAATTATATTACCTGTTGAGCTAAGAATTCTTTCTGTATTTCAAAAGTTACGTCAGGCTTATTATATGCTTATTATAAGAACATTAAGACTCATACCATTGGAAATATTCACTTTGCATTTAATCTATAAGGAAGTAAAAAAAAAAAAAAAAATTTTAACCGTAACCAAACTAAAACAATTTTTAACCGTACTGCGATTTTGCATTTACTTTGGCTGTACGTTAATGTATTTTTAATTGGTATATTCCGGCACGTTCGTTTAAACCACTCAATTATGTTGGTTTATAGATTACCATAGCTCTAAAATCTTACACTTACTTCACTAATGGCGATTAGTTGTTAGAAAAAAGGTTACAATGGTTTGAAAGCGTCAATATTCCAGCACACAACAAATAATATGGAAATAAAATTTCTTACCGGCATTTTTTGCACTTAGTGAATTCATTTTTCTCACCTCAATTTGTAATTGCAGTTTAACATGTAACTATTCGAGATCCACAATTCACACCATACCAAGAGAAAAAAAATTGAAAAAACTAATTACAAGACATGGTTTCGTTAGAAGTCTTAGTAAGCTATCGCGAGTTGTATTTTAAACCGTTAGTCTCGCAACTCTTTCGTAAAA